>JADBJO010001326.1:407500-410000 GCA_016801955.1 Conus betulinus | reverse complement strand
GGTGACCAGGACAGGCCTCATCATTTCACTATTGTGGCAGGACAGAAGGACGCAAGGTTGCCATGACAGATACTAGGTTGACCAAGAACTCCACCTCTCTCCGCTTCCTCTATTTTGCGCTACAAAGTAGAAGTGTTATGACCAAGCAAGTCCTTCACGTGACTGAACAGTAACAGTGCCTTTGTGTGTTGTCTACAGACTTCTGTGTCAGTTCATTGGCAGCCATGCAATTAGAAAACTGTTCCACACGTGCTGCCAATCATGCTGGAATTTTCCAAGAGATATGGTAAAATCAATGCAAAATTAATCAAGTGGACACGCACTCATTTGGTTTTGCCTTCCCTAACGTCTCACTGAACCAGTGACACAATCGGAAAGTGTTGCTAACTGCGCTTTATTCAAAACAGCATTTGCCTGTTCGTCTTAACTGAGTGCTGAGTGCATAACATTCCTTCATTTGTGAGAGGACAGTTTTATTATGTCTGCATGCTTTTGATTGAAAAAGGGAAACAAAGAACAAAAATAAACTTAAAATGTTATTCAAAGATAATGTTATGCTGATGCACATTCAGCTTCTAAGGGCAAATTGTTCTAGATTAGGATCACATAGTATCAATGGGTGCACTGCATTAAATGACTGTGGAAAACCATGTAAAACGTCGACTCTTCTTTTTTATGCCATTAATACTGAGTTCGAAACGATCTGAAAATCAGATCTTGAGCCGGGTTTATTTGCATCGGCTGAGAGCTTTCTCCTTCCCATGCTCCTCCCCGCTTCTCTTTGTTACTTTGTTGCCAACGAGCAGAGTCGCCATGTGTTAATATCACACGCTTCAAATGGGGTTCACTCTGATTCTGATTCTGTTCAAGTGCCGGTGTGTGTGTTTCATGTTCTCCTCCCGCTCCATTTTGTCCCTTCTCTCACACTTATTTTCCAGTCATAACCACAGTGTTCCAGCTATTTAGAGCCACAGTTCTTCTCACAGCTTCCTCCATCAGTTAGAATGGTGTAAATGGTATGAAGGCTGGCACCAAGCAGACAGCGTTTCCACATGGATTTAGCCAGGCTTGAGGGGAAATGGCCACATGGTGCTGATGATGTGAGATGTTCTCCACAGCATGTATTTCACATTCTGCAACTATCAACTGCTTTTGTTCCTCTTGCATAGCAGTTATTCTCCATTTCCCTCACAGCCCTTTCACCTCGGCGTCCTTCCGTGCGCCCCTCTCTTTCCCTGATTTTCAGACATACTGGTTCCTTCTGTATACAATTACATTATCTTTCAGGTTCGTGCGTTTTTTGTTGTTATTGGCTACATTTCCATTCTTTCACCCCCTTTTTAAGCATATGGCATTCTCTCTCATTCTCTGTCTGTCTGTCTGTCTGTCTGTCTGTCTCTCTCTCTCTCTCTCTCTCTCTCTCTCTCTCTCTCTCTCTCTCTCTCTCTCTCTCTCACACGTATCTGTCTTGCTCTCACTTTGTCTGCTTCATGTTTTACCATCCAACAAAACCGATAAACAGGAAATCGTCACAGTGTTTTCTCCAAGAAACCAAACAGCAGCCAGTCCTTGCAAAGGGCTTCTTTCCATCACCTGAAACGGTGACGAGGAGATTGCAAGGATTCAGCTCATTGTGTCCCTAGCTGATGTACACTTCTGTCAGGAGGACGTGGCCACAAACTGCCCGTGATGTTAGAGACGTGCGGCACAGGGAGAGATTTCACGCTCTTCAATTCCTGATTGTTCCTGCTCTAGTCACGTTTGAAGGGTTTCCCTCTCTAAAGTTTTCTTTCATGTACCTGTCTGTCTGCCTATCTGTCTGTCTGTCTGTCTCTGTTTGTCTCTTTTCGCATTTGTGTTTTTGTTTCTCTCTCTCCTTTCTCTCCACCTTCTCTCTCTCTCTCTCTCTCTCTCTCTCTCTCTCCTCTCTCTCTCTCTCTCTCTCTCTCTCTTTTGTCTCTAAGTTTCTCTGTCTGTATCTCTGTCTTTTTCTGTATCGCTTTTATTTCTCTTTGTTTCTCTCTGACTGTCTTTGTATATTTTCCTCAGTCTCTCTCCATTTCTCTTTTACTGCCCCTTATCTCTGACTATGTATGGCTATCTCTTCTGTTTTTCTTTTATTCATCTTTATTTTTGATTGGCCAGCTCTCTCTCTCTCACTGTCAGTCGGTCTGTCTGTCTCTGAATATGTGGGTGCATGCATGCGTGCGTGCGTGCGTGCTTGCGTACGTGCGTGCATGCATGAGTGTGCGTGTGCATGTGTGTGTATGTGTCAAGTCAAGTCAAGCCAAAATTATCTTTATAGAGGGTTAGGCTTTTCAGGTTTTTTTTTTTACATCCTGCCCTCATGAACAAGATAGAAAAATAATACAACATATAACCACAAGTTCTAACAACGTTTTTAAAAGCAGACAATTTCTATTATGCAAATACATAACTCTTGTACCAAATATGAAACAATAATAAAACTATTTCTGGAACATCAAGGTCAAGCACAGAG
>JADBJO010001326.1:400000-402500 GCA_016801955.1 Conus betulinus | reverse complement strand
CTCTCTCCCTCTCTCTCTCTCTCTCTCTCCCTCCTCTCCCTCTCTCCTCTCTCTCTCTGTGAGTGTGTGTGTGTGTGTGTGTGTGTGTGTGTGTGTGTGTGTGTGTGTGTGTGTGTGTGTGTGTGGTGTGTGTGTGTATGTGTGCGCGCGTGCGCGTGCGCGCGCGTGTGTGTGTGTGTGTGTGTGTGTGTTGGTGTGAGTGAGTGTGTGTGTGTGTGTGTGTGTGTGTGTGTGTGTGTGTGTGTGTGTGTGTGTGTGTAACTGTGTACACCAGGGAAAGGAGTAACCAGGATTAGAGAAGGGATAGAGACAACGGTAAGAGTTGTTTGTGATAAGACAGCTTGTAATACAAAGTCTAGACTCAATATCATCATCATTTTTAATGAAATCTGTCTCTCTCTTGTCTGTCTGTCTGCCTCCCTGTCTGTCAGTCTACCTATCTGTCTGTCTGCCTGTCTCTTTATCGTCCCATCGTTCTTCTTTCTACCCCATCTCTCCTTTTTCTTGTGCGTAGAAAGTTCGTGACATCATTATAGACCAAGGCTTTGATCAGGCCATCTGATGGTGACTAACCCTGTAACGTTATCTGTAGAGCTGTTTAAACCCCCTGTAGGGCACACTACAGAGGACTCTGTCCACCATACTTGTTCCTTCACTTCCACTTCCTGAGGGGGGACAGGCCACACAGACTGTCAGGGATCAAAGAGCTTTTCCACAGGAAGCCATTTCACACCCTTCTGATTCCGATTGCTTCTAAAAGTTTCCATTATCGTTCTTTTTTAAGAATGAAGCAAAGTCTCTCTCTCTCTCTCTCTCTCTCTCTCTCTCTCTCTCTCTCTCTCTCTCTCTCTCTCTCATATTTTTCTCTATAACTCGTCCCTCTCTGTCTGTCTGTCTGTCTCCACTCTTCCTCTTTCTGTATACAACTTCAGCCAGCCCATTTTGCAGTTCGTGATTTCATGAACAGAAGGCTTCCTTTTTTCATTCTTGGTACAGGCTATTGAAACCTTGTTGGTGCTGGTTCATGTTCAGTTTCTGAGCCAGCATTGAGGGTGTAGTCGTGAACAAACAGAAAGTCCTTGATGATGTATGTCATAAGCTTAGTTTTTGCCTGGAGCCTCTTGAGTTGAAACAGCTTTCCATCTGTTCTGAATCTGATGTCAACGCCTATGCCCCCTTCTCTGAGGGCATCAGTCAGTCAGCATTGCAGAGAACATGATGCCGAACAGAGTGTGTGCCAAAATACAGCCTTGCTTTCTTACTTGCCTCATCTCTCTGTTTTCCTGGATTCAGGCCTGTATGCCATCACGGGGGATTGCCGCCCCACAGAGATGAATTTCAGAGGGCTTCTGTGTTTGGACATGATCTATCTTCACAGGCCCCTTTTTGCTGACAGTATCGAAGGCATGGTCAGGTCAACGTATGTGAAGAACAGGTCGACATTTTGTTCTGGACATTTTCCTTAGAGCTGTCTAACAGCAAATACTATATCACTGGTTCCTTTGTCTTTCCTGAAGCCACACTGGTTCTCTGGCAATAGCTCTTGTTCAAGATGTGTTATAAGGCAATTTAGCCGAATCCTGGCAAGTATTTTTGCCTGCTATAGAAAGGAGGGATATGCCTCATTAGTTTTCACAAGCCACGATGTTCCCTTTGCACTTGTACACATGGATAATGGATGCATCTCTGAACTCCTGAACGATCGCCTCGTGCTGCCGCATCAGAAGAAACAAATGATAAAGCTTTTCAGCCAGAGCTGTGCCACCATCCTTGTAGACCTCAGCTGGTATTGATTCTGAGCCAGGAGCCTTGTCTCTGAATAGCAAACAAATCGCTTTCTGGGTCTCCAAGAGAGTTGGTGGTTCATCCATGTCTTCGTTGGTGGGCACTTGAGGGAGCTGGTCAATGTCTTATCCTTGACGGATGGCAGGTAGTTTTGGACACTGTTGGAGTGTTCTGCCCAGCATCCCAAGATCTTCTCCTTGTTAGTGATCAACGTGTTTCCACGCGCTGAGCAGAGAGGATGATCCTAAGTCCATAAATTTTCAAGGCATCATAAAAGTTTTTTCATATCATGCCTGTCAACATATCCTTGGATCTCGTTAGCTTTGTTGCTCAGCCATGTGTTTCTGCATCTACAGTTTTTACTTATATTGTGGTCTGCGTATGTTGTTGAATGCATCTTTTGGAGGTGGACTGAATGACACTGAAGTAAGCTTTGTGCGGAAGATGTTTCCCTTTCCCATCTAGTAACTGCTGGATGTCATTACAGTTCTCATCAAACTAGTCCTTGTGTTTCTTGGCTGCTGGTCTCAGGATCTCTGTAGCAGTGTTGTAAACCAATCCTCTGAGGCTGGACCACTTGGCTTCCTCATGCTGGTTGTCCAGAAAGTCAGATCCAAGCCTGCTTCCAGAGTGTCTGCGAACAACTGCTTGGTTCCGGTGTGCCTTGCGGACGTCGTTTGGGTTAGATCCGCATGTTAAGCTTGCTGATTATGAG
>JADBJO010001326.1:377500-397500 GCA_016801955.1 Conus betulinus | reverse complement strand
GGACATAGCTTTTTCTTTCTTTTACAAGTTGTATGTGCATCAGGCCCATTTTCACATAAAACGTGTTAATGGAACACGGAGTAAATTCCAGCACACTGTTGATGGTTAAGACAGAAATTGAAATAAGCAAGAAATCTTAAACGAGGCAAAGAATAGTAAACAGTCAATAACGAACAAGTGGGGTAACTCTTGCTCTCATGATGACACAATTACATGCCTGTAACTCCAAACCATTGCCGCTTAACCTCCTTGTTTGTTCTGCGTGCTCTGTGTTGGCGATTTGGTGTTGTAAGCAGCGTTCGTTTGGAGTGATGGGTTTGTAATCATTTCATTATGGGAGCAAGAGTTACCTTCCATGTTCGTGATTGAAATAAGCCAGTCCAGACACTAGCGAATTCTTTCCAGCCTGTTTGACGTGGACCAAACATTACCTTGACAGAAGGGCTACTTCTACTGATTTTCTCATGGACCATGGCAGACTGCAAGGCCTTATTGCAAAATGAGACGACTGCAGGCGGAAATCTAAAAAATCTTAAATAAATGTTAGCGAACCGCCCAAAGAAACGTGGACAAACGAGTCACAAGACACAGACAAATGAAATAACGAAAATTCACTTAGCTTTGATGGCTTCAGATCGCTTCAGAGTTCAGCGCAAGGAAGAAGGCGTTGAAGGCTTAGTGAATTTTCGTTATTTTAATTGTCTGTGTCTCACCTGAAGAAGACCTAAGAGGTCGAAACGCGTTGTGTTTTGTCTTGTGACTCGTTTGTCCACGTTTCTCTGGGCGGTTCGCTAAAATTTATTTAATATTTGCAAGACCTTAGCTTGCGTAGACAATTATTGCACTCAGTCTCTAGAGAGAAAAGTGTAACGCTGGTGAAAGTCAGACGTTCACTCACATCAAAGACGTGTTAGCAGTAGCAGAACGATACTGAGAGGTAAGTCCCAATGAACATTTGGTATGTTTAATAATCACCCATTGTTTGTTTTTAGCGTGTCACGGGTAGTACAGGGGAGTGAGAGGTGCGCGTGCGATGTCCTGGAATTAACAAAATGACTATATAGAAAACATGTGAGGGTTAAATAAAATGGCAGAGTTTAAACCTTCAGCTTCGACGCAGTTACTCAAACCAGTCCTATCCTGACTCTTGGTACTCTCCTTCTATCTGCTTCTCCTCTATTAAAAAAAAAAGTGACATTTATTACAGAGGTCGCCATAGCAGTCACAGATCTGTCCACAAAGGCAGGACGCAAGGTGGAGTTATTTGTGGAGTGTGAAATGCCGATATTGGTGGTACGAGCTACTGCCGGTCAAAATATCCATGACCAGAACGTAATCAGAACTCTCTATCCTGCAATGTCTCAGTAGAAGCAGGAAAAAAAACTGGGTAAGTCAAGATCGTATCATACAAATGAAATGCCAGGTGTTAACCAATTGCGTGACCCAAATCTTTAACAAGACTTGTTTTCAAGTTGTTACACAGCAGAGGAGTGAAAACAAGTCTTGTTAAAGATTATCTGTACACAGGTAAGACACTACAGTGTAGTGTATATGGGGGAAACGTCAAAGTCTACGCTTTGGCAGAAATTCATGTTCGTACTCCTTTCTTTTACAAAAAAAAAAAAAAAAAAATCTTGTATCATTGACAGTCTTGATGCTCACGTGATTTGGGGTGTCCCTTCTGGGAGTAGCCGAAGTTCCTCAACCCCAATCTCTCCCAAACAGACTCGTAACCACAGAATTGCCAGAGAAGCAAAAGAAACTGCAGAGCAAATCTTTCTCAACGCTGTCGCCTCCAGGTTTAAATGTTTCTCGGTCAGATCTTGCCGACTTACAGGAAAGGGACCCGGTGCTGAAGTCGAGTTTTGGAGGTCCTGAAACAGGCACCGTACTGTATGTGTCGGGTCTTCAACTATGTTGGGTGTGACAGTGGTCTGTACGTGTTGAAAATTAAGAAAAAAAAAGAGAGAAACAGTTCTTTGTATGCTGAAAATCACTGTTTCATTGTGTACTATTGTATTGTATTGCACGATGTTGCATTCCATTGCACTGTATTGCATTGCGCCACACTTTATCATCGTATCTTACAGTTTTAAGTGTATTGCGTTGCAACTTGCATTGTACTTTTATCAGATGGCACTGAACATACCGGCCCGCAGTGTTCAATACCACACTGCCTCATGCTGTCTGGCACTGCACTGCGAAGTGCTGTATTATACACATCGAGTCTGCTGTCATTCCTCTGGAGTGAGTTGGATGTTTGATAAAGGATCTAGTGGTCGACGTCTGCTGTCACACACACACACACACACACACACACACACACACACACACACACACACACACACACACACACACACACACACACACACACACACACACGCACACACGCACGCACGCACGCACGCACACACACACACACACACACACACACACACACACACACACACACACACACACACACACACACACACCTCTCTCCGGCGTCAGTGCGATGTTTAATAAAGGAATGAAGGCTCTGTTGTCCGTCGTCTGCTGTCATTCTGGCGTCAGTTTGAGAGTTGATGAAGGACCTCATGGTCACTATTGGTTTTTCATCCCCGTCTCACTCTGGTGGTGATGATCCCCAGCTGTCCACACAGGATCAAAGGGATGTCGGTTTGGCTGCCCTCAATCCTCTCCAGCAAATTCCTATCTACCTCCTACCGCTCCATCTGGCGCCCCCTGCAGATCTCCCCCAATAGCCCTTCCACACACACGCGCGCACTCATACACATACACACGAACAACCGCGCGCGTGTGCGCGCGCGCGCGTACACACACACACACACACACACACACACACACACACACACACACACACACGACACACACCACACACACACACACACACACACACACACACACACACACACACACACACACACACACACACACACACGCATACACACACGCACGTACACATACACACACATACACGCACGTGCGTACAGGTGCACGAACAGTCATACACACATTTATATACACCCATCCCCTCTACTACTTCCTCCTCCTCCTTCTCCACCCCCCCCCCCCCCCCCCCCCCTTCCCTCCTCCTCCCTCCTCCCCTCCACTTATTCTGCTGCTGAAGACACAGTCCCTATTTCCATTTTCCGAAAATGGTTGTCTGGTACAACGTCTGACATTAAGCTGTTGCATCGAGTACCCCTAATCGGACGGTATACTCTACTAACTCTGTTGGTGTGATTCGTTTTTTAAGGAGAGAGGTAAAGGAGGAGAGGTAAACGGGCCAACACTCAGAGAGAGAGAGAGAGAGAGAGAGAGAGAGAGAGAGAGAGAGAGAGGGAGAGAGAGAGAGAGAGAGAGAGGGGGAGAGAGAGAGAGAGAGAGAGAGAGAGACAGAGAGAGAGAGAGAGAGAGAGAGAGAGAGAGAGAGAGAGAGAGAGAGAGAGAGAGAGAGAGAATGGCAATGATTATTTCATAAGGAGCCAGGGGGCCCTTCAGGAAGCAGCAACGTGAACGAAATAGGTGAAGTAAGACGAGAAACCTTCTCTGTATCTCTCTTTCACACAAACACACACACACACACACACACACACACACACACACACACACACACACACACACACACACATACACGCACGCACGAACGCATGCACGCACGTACGCACGCACGCACGCACGCCCGCACGCACGCGTGCGCGCGCGCGCGCACGCACACACACACACACACACACACACACACACACACACACACACACACACACACACACACACACACACACACACACACACACACACACACACACACACACACACACACACACACACACACACACACACGAGAAGTTGCTGGTGGAGAAGTGGATCCATCTGGTTCGGGATGGGAAGGACTTGGCATTGTTTTTGTTTGGAACAACACTAGATACCAGCCGTACACCCATTGTAGTCTACGGCTGCGAAAATGGCCGAGGGAATCTGACAAACAGATGGCGCAAAAATCTGCTGGCCGCCACGATCAATAACACTGCCGAGGAAGAAAACATCTGCTTCCGCCCACCAGCTATTTTCTCGCTTCCTGCCACCACCACCACCACCCCCCCCCCCCCCCCCCCCACCCTCTCCCTCGACTCACCCCCCTTCCCATCCGACACTCCGACCCTTTTTTCAACTTTCGCAGTTCCTGACTCTTCACTTCTGAAAAAAAAAGATAACTCTTGGACCAGCTATCATGCTTTCTACCCACCTGTGAAATACAGAACGACAACCGGGCATGGTCAAATCACTGATTTCTTTCTTTTTTTTTTTTTTTTTTTTTTTTTTGGGGGGGGGGGGGGGGTTGTTTGTATTGATTGCAGAAGACTTCACAGTTGACATTTGTTGCTTTTTATTGCCAAGTGCTTTTTCCATACATGCGGCAGGTCTAGCTACCAACATATTTGTTTTCTTTTGCAGTTATTGTGGTTACAAAAACACTTCTGTCAGCTTACCAGTTTAGAAAAAAAAGAAGAAAGCTGTCTTGTCAAACCTGACTTGATCATGCAACAATTAGAATCACTGTCCGTACTGGAATTGCTTTGAATGAACACGTTCAAGACTACAGACTTAGAACGAACATGATGTACACAAATACAATTCATCAGATGAATTGATCAAATAAACACAGGTGTATTGAAATTTACACGTTCCCATGCAGATGACGCCAGACTCACAGACTTCCTTAAAGATGGCGTTGTCTCATTGACATCTTGATTTCTGTTGTAGATGTCAATGTCCCCCTGCAGATGGCGCCGTCTCATTTGAATCCACGCGCACGCTTGTGGATAGCACTGTCTCATTTAAACCCATATGCTCAATTAAAGATGGCACTGTTTCATTGAAATCTACGTGTTTGTTGAAGATGGCTCTCTGTTTCATTAAGATCGACGTGTTCTGTTGACGGTGGCACTGTTTCATAAAAATGTACGTGTTCTACGGTGGATGACACGGGTTCATTAAAATCGACGTGTTCTGTGAAGATGGCACTGTTTCATTAAAATCTAAGTGTTCTGTTGAAGATGTCTCTGTTTCATTCTGTTGAAGATGGCGCTGTTTCCTTGAAATCTACGTGTTCTGTTGAAGATGGCGCTGTTTTTCTTGAAATCTACGTGTTCTGTTGAGATGGCACTGTTTTCTTGAAATCTACGTGTTCTGTTGAAGATGGCACTGTTCAATGAAATCTACGTGTTCTGTTGCAGACGGCACTGTTTCCTTGAAATCTACGTGTTTCTGTTGAGGATTCCACTGTCTTATTGAAATCTACGTGTTCTGTTGAAAATGGCATTGTTTCATTGAAATCTGCGTGTTCTGCTGAAGATGGCACTGTTTTATCAAAAGCTACGTGTTCTGTTGAAGATGGCACTGTCTTATGAGATCTGCGCGTTCGGTTGAAGATGGCTCTGTTTCATTGAATGCTACGTGTTCTGTTGAAGATGGCACTGTCTTATTGAAATCTGCGTGTTCTGTTGAAGATGGCACTGTTACATTAAAAGCTACGTGTTCGTTTGTAGATGGCACTGTTTCATTGGAATGTATGTGTTCTGTTGTAGATTCTACTGTCTTATTGAAATCTGCGTGTTCTGTTGAAGATGGCACTATTTCATTGAAATCTGCGTGTTCTGTTGAAGATGGCACTGTTTCATTAAAAGCTACATGTTCCGTTGAAGATGGCACTGTTTCATTGAAATCTACGTATTCTGTTGAAGATGGCACTGTCTTATTGTAATCTACATGTTCTTGGTTTGCGGACGGTACTGTCTTACTTAGGTCTGCGTGTTCTCTTGCAGATGGTAATCTAGATGGCATGGGGAATTCATTCAACGATGATCACATCTGAATAGATATTTTTGGGGGAGAGAGAGAGAGAGAGAGAGAGAGAGAGAGAGAGAGAGAGAGAGAGAGGAGAGAGAGAGAGAGAGAGAGAGAGAGAGAGAGAGGAGATTCTATGATATTCACTAGGTGTTGTTTGTTTCATTTTGATACGAGGATGGAGAGAGAGAGAGAGAGAGAGAGAGAGGAGAGAGAGAGAGAGAGAGAGAGAGAGAGAGAGAGAGAGAGAGAGAGAGTCCGTCTCAAGTTTCAGATTCGAAGCGGAGCCTAACTGATATAATTCTAACCGATTTTGCTTGATGTTGGATCTTCATTGCTTTAAACTCAATTCGATTTAATGAGAACGGAACAAGGAGGCGGAAGTTATTCAAACAAACATAACATCACACACACACACACACACACACACACACACACACACACACACACACACACACACACACACACACACACACACACACTTTTGTAATTATCAACCAGTTCTTGTTCCTCTAGTAGGGTATTTCAGTCATGTAAATATGGACATATAAGATGGGAATTGAAAGTTCTAACATGGATGATAAGGTGCATGGGTAAGGTTTTTTTTCAAATTACAGTAATTACTTTTTATGACTAATATCATCTCGCGATAAAAAGACGTTAAATAAAACCATTGAACTGAACTGCACACACACACACACACACACACACACACACACACACACACACACACACACACACACACACATACAGGCGCGCGCGCGCTCATACGCTCACTCACACATACACACGCATACATACACGAGCGCGCGCGCACAAGCAGGGCTCAGAAGAAAGAAAGAAAAAAGAAAAGAAGAAAGAAAAAGAAAAAGAAGAAGAAGAAGAAGAAGAAGAAGAAGAAACGATAATTTAAAAAAAAAAAGGATGAGGTGGAGGAAGAGAGTAATAAACACCACAACAACCATTATCAACCTCACCGCAACAACAACAATAATATAACCCAGACACGGGAAACACGACGACTGACAAGGCCGGTGCAGAGAGAGAGAGAGAGATATGACAGACAGGGGGCAGCTGGCCCCTCACACCGCCTTCCTACACGACTACTTTGCGCGGAGAACAGACGCTAAGGAGCAGGGTTCTGTCTTCGGTCAGTACTACGCGCGTTGATAAATCAGGTCAAGTTAGCGGAAGTCGAAAATATAGATACTGAGGATTAAAGAGTAAACACCACAGATTTTTCTTCTTTCTTTCTTTCTTTTGCGTTCTGCCATCATACACACGCACGTGTACACACAGAGACGTCATCGTCTTCAACCGATCGCATTGTGAAGAAATGGCGAATTCGAAACCGTGCGTCAAGGATAGTGCTCCTTTTTTTCGGGTAAGGGACGAGACGGGGACGGGTTGGACGGGGGGGGGGGGGGGGGGGGGGGGGGGGGGGGGGGGGGGGGGGGAGGTGTTATTGCTCTACGAATGACCGCATGGACCAAGCTGTTGTTGAAGGCGAGCGAGGAGAGAGCGAGGAGGACGTGGGAACGGCAGGGAGCGGCGGACGCAGTATCATTTATTTTGATCTGGTGAGAATGAAGTATACTGGCCGAAGCCACAAATATAAGAGTGCGTAGGGTTAAAAATGTATGGGGTGGGGGGGATGGGGGTGGGGGGTGGGGGGGGGGGGGGGGAAGGAAGGGGCGAAAGGGGATAGTAGGCAGGTTAAGTTATTTTTGTTCAACAAATAAAATTTAATGCAATCGCTCGTTGAGCTGTAGTAGTGGAGGAGGGTAATTGGGTCAAGCGTAACCAGTAATTTGATAATTCTCGTAAATAAATAATAACACCTACCAAAAAGAAAGTGACTGATCAGGATTGAAGGGAAAAAAAAAGGAGGAGGAACAAGTTGAGGAGGACAGGCCAATGGTAGATAATCTACACATCATCAACACGATCTCCTGATGATGTGTTTCCATCATGACCTTTTTCTGTGTTCGGGAACGCCCTCCAAATCATATTTAAACACAGAAGAGTGCAAAGTAAAGCTGATGTAATACATACGACAACAAAGACCGGTGCATTTCAACAAATATGTCATCTTCAGACATAACAAATAGCAGACATTTAGAAAAAAAAAAAAAGTACAAAAACAATACTTCCCAGTCAACTGCACGGCATTATTCGTCTGACTGTCATCTGGGGAGAATTGTTCACTACATTTTTAAGCTGTCATTTCTAATAATGTCTGAAGAGGACAAATTTGACGAAAATTAACTTTCTTCTTTTTTCCTTTCTTTTTTTTTTAAAAATTTCTTTTATAGGGGAGGGGATTCATTGTGCATCAAATAAGCGTTATATTGCATCGTAATTTGTATTTTGGCATTTTCCCGTGACACAACAGTCTTACTCAATAAACACGTTAAGGTACATTCAGATTTTGTTGTTGTTGTTGTTTATGTAAATTAGGGTCAATGGAAGAGAAGATGATGGGGGTACTGGCGGATGGAATCCTCCTACCACCATCACCCCTCCCTCATAATCCGCTCTCGATCCGACGCAACAGTATCTTCACTGAAATGGGGTAAAGGTGTAACAGCACGCAAGGTTAGCGTCTCTCTTTTCCGGTTGTTTTTCTCATGATAGTCTCAGACATGGCCATTTCTCAACAGAGGCTGAGGCTGGCGCCATATAATGATGCCAAGTAGCATTACATGAACTCTGACGGAGGTCTGGAGAGCCATTGTCTGGCAGGGAGGGAGGAGAGAGCTGCAGGATGACGTCAATGAAGAGCTAAGTCAGTCGTCTGCTCGCAGTTCTGTTTATGAGTGTGTGTGTGTGTGTGTGTGTGTGTGTGTGTGTGTGTGTGTGTGTGTGTGTGTGTGCGTGTGCGCGCGCGCGTGGTGTGTGTTTGTGTGTTTGTTGTGCATGTGTGTGTGTGTGTGTGTGTGTGTGTGTGTGCGTGCATGCGTGCGTACGTGCATGTGTGTGTGTGTGTGTGTGTGTGTGTGTGTGTGTGTGTGTGTGTGTGTGTGTGTGTGTGTGTGTGTGTGAATTGTGTGAGTGTGTGAGTGAGTGAGTTAGTGAGTGTGTGTGTGTGTGTGTGTGTGTGTGTGTGTGTGTGTGTGTGTGTGTGTGTGTGTGTGTGTGTGTGTGTGTGTGGTGTGTGTGTGCCGTGTGTGTGTGCGTGCGTGCGTGCGTGAGTGTGTATGTGTGTGTGTGTGTGTGTGTGTGTGTGTGTGTGTGTGTGTGTGTGTGTGTGTGTGTGTAAATTAGTGAGCGAGAGAGAGAGAGAGAGAAAGAGAGAGAGAGAGAGTGTGTGTGTGTGTGTGCGCGCGCGCGCGTGTGTGTGTGTGTGTGTGTGTGTGTGTTGTGTGTGTGTGTGTGTGTGTGCGCGCCCATATGTGAGTGTGTGTGTTTGTGTGTGTGTGTGTGTGTGTGTGTGTGTGTGTGTGTGTGTGTGTGTGTGTGTATGTGTGTGTGTGTAAGTGGTCGCGTGCACACGTCGCGTTTCTCAAAAACATGTGACATATAAATACTTTAAAATTTAAGGACGTTGACATTCAGAAAAAGGCCGGGGCTAAGTTTGCTAAGTATTCATTAAGAGCATTGAATGTCGCATAAGCAAGAAAGGGAAAATATCAATAAAGAAAAAGGACCGGACATTAAAAAAAAAAAAAAAAACACAGCCAAATCGAAAGAAAGAAAAAAGGAAGAACGAATGAACGAAAGAAACAAAACAAAGAAAGGTTGGAACACTAAGAAAAGAAAGGTAAGATTTGAAAATATCTGCACAAAGATTCACACAAAGTTTGCAATTATTTCACTTTGATGGGAAAAAAATCGATTTTTGTTTTATCTTTAAGTGGGCATACAATGTTGTCTTATTCCAGACGATTGTGAAACTATTTCATAAATCTGAATTCGGTTTTCGAAATTTAAGAATCCACTTAAAATTACACCTTTTTCGTCACTGGGCAGGTTATTACCATACTAGCACTGGCCTTTTTTTTTTGTAGAGTATTTCTTAACACTTTGTATATAGTCTGTTTTAAAGAAAATCTGCAAAGACTTGACAGCATTGTAGGTCTTCCACTGATGATGATTTTTGTGTTAGAAACATTTTTACCTGCCATTTTTTTTTATATTTATGGCTAATGTATGTACGTGTCATCGGCACCTACTTGTAAAATGTGAGCTCATTTTGAGGAGAATGTCCAGTTAGCCTGTGTGCCAAAATCATGCTGACAGAGAGAAAGAGTTTGTAATTCACGTAACATGTCTCCAAAGAATGAAAATGCAGGAAATGTACATGGACTTCAACAACACTGGTTATGGAAAGGCAGCATTCTTGAAAACGACCATTTTCTGTTGTCACCGACATTTTGGGAGGCTCTTACACAGACCAGAAGACAGCTCAGAGGTACAGTAAAAATCTTACCTTGCGGCTCCAAAGAACACGGGCCAGTTAACATCATACCGCGCAGGCGGACACTGTAAGAAATAGACTATTTCAACTCTCTAGGCTCTGATCGGGGCTAGACGGTAGCTCCATGAAGAAGATCAAGTCAAAGTCTGCCCTGGCCCTGTCTGCTGTCGTGACAAGTACGACGTCACCAAGACAACCAGGTGTATCGGCTTTCCTTTGGAAGAGAAAACTCCCCAAGTCAGTGGTGTCATCCATTTTTCTCCAAGGATGAGAGTCCTGGACACTGACAGCAGACATGGGGAATCTGATCCAACATGAAACAAATCTGAGGCCGTTGGTTAACACATACACTGGCAGACAGAAATAATTCTTCACGGTTCTTAACCCTGCCTAGTACGGGTATGTATCTCACTATGACTCATTGTCCAAGACGTTCTACGGTCAACGATGGAGGGCTGACGTCTGCTTGGTGCCTGTCTCTGATACTCTCGTCACCGTGTTGTCTGATGTCAAATGATAATGAGAGTAAGAGTGACTTCTGAATGGATCGAGCATGATGGTCTTCAGTCTAAAATATGTGTGACAGGACGGAGAAAATAAAGAATGGGAGGGGAGGGGAGAGGAAGAGGGCGCTCACGTGCACCCGCACTTGGGTGGAAATCAGAATCAGAATATATTAAACTATAGCAACAGCCCCATTTAAGGCGTTTGTGGTAATTTAGATATTACAACAATGCTTGTCTGCAACGAAGAGAGAGAGAGAGAGAGAGAGAGAGAGAGAGAGAGAGAGAGAGAGAGAGAGCTCGAGAGAGAGGAGAGAGAGAGAGAGAGAGAGCTCAGCCCATACGCAAGAGCATCTGATAAAGATTTAATCTATAGATTGTTTGGAACGCACTGGCAATGGCGTTGATAAGAAATGAGACATTCTGCACCATTCTCTACAACCAGTCATTCAACACAACACATTGCACCCACTGTCATAGTTTGACGTTGTTTTCAAATACTGTGTCCCCAGGGAGCTAAATGTGCATCTGCATTACATCATGTTTTTATTCATTGATTTATTTCAGTCTCTCTGCGACACCCCTCTTGAATCAAAGGCGTGTGGACATGATAAAACTGCCCTTTCCGGAATGTAGAAATACTTCGCACTTGGCACACAGCTAAAACATACAGGCAAATGTTGTTGTTTTGGATCAAATTAATTAGCAACAAATTCTAATCGTTACACGGGTTCATTCAGGCAGCAGAGAAGGCGAAACCGAATTAGTGAGTGTCCTTTAATTGATGGTAGGCCCACATCCATTTTTGCCATACCTAATGAAGAAATGCTACGCACAACAGACAGCCAAATGTTGTTTTTAATAAAGTGAATTTAGCAACAAATTCTAATCGTCTCACATATTCAGTCAGACTGCAAAGGAGACAAAACCGAATTACTTAGTGTGCGCATGATCGGATGCGCACCGATTTTTGGCTCTGTTTCTTTGAATACTTCAGCACAATGAACAGAACACACAGGGCACTTCTTTTCATCGCTGAGCTGCAACAGAAGGGTGCCAGAAGTCTTTAGACGACACATCAACGTACTCTTGCTCTTCAGACACGTGAAAAACTGGATTGGTTTACCACCTCTATTCGGTGGCGCATGACTGTGGACATGGAGTAGTGGAGATCCTTCGTCACCCAAGTGTCTGACACGACACCCATTGTTCCTCCTGTTCTGCCACACTGATGAAATGACGGTGACTCTTCCCATGACCAGCCGTCAGAGGTGTGATAATACACGTTCTGTCTGTGAGCCCAGTCCTTCAATCACCGAGTGTCATAACCAGCCGCTGTGTATAGTGCAGTGTTGTGTCACGGGCTGCGAGAGCTGGGAGGTTGTGGGTCTGAGTCCCATGAGAGGCATTCATGTGTGGGAATTTAGGTCCTGGCCAGCTCCTGTCCACAGCTGATTGTGCTGCGGGGCTCCAGAGCCAAGAGTGGGTCACACGGTTGACTTTCATGAGCTTCATGGATGCATCTCTTGGCAGTGTTGCTCAAACTTCCTGACCAGCACACAGGTCTGTCAGGTCTGCTGGACATCCGGGTACATTGAGGACAGACACATACGTCACATGTAGCCTCAGACCGGAACTGAACTCCCTAGCATCATCCCCATCACCTTCGTGCTTGATGATAAACATGTAAAAAAAAAAATCAATAAAATAAAAAAATACTTATCCGAAGAACGAAAGAAACAAACATATTATAAAGCAAACTCGACGCGTTTTCTTCAGGAAAGACGAACAACATTCAAGACAATGAAAACGAAGAACGAACAATCACATATCTGCTCTAACTGGGCGCAAAATGGATGTTTGTTTTTTTATTTCGCCTTCCGTCGCCTCATTTTGAAACTATATATGAAAAAGTCAGATTCTCTGACTCTTCCTTCCCCGCTGCCATTGGTGACATCTGTTTCCATGTTGTGTTTTTTTTGCTCGTCCATGCCTGTGGGATGATTCGTGTCAAGGTCGTTGATATGGACAACTTCATGAGGACTGTTTTGGGGTGGACCTGGGGGTGCTCTCTGGAGCGAAACGATCACTCACGCTGGTTTCACGAGAAAGCAATTATTACAGTCATCAGTGGGACGTTCGTAGATGGTGTGCTGCGTATGCTGAGGCGGAAAACGCACTAATGAAGACCACCGAAGTGGTGGGTTTCCCATTGATGATCTGTCAGTGACTGCTCCTGGTGGACAGCCAGTACTGGGAACTGTGACAAGATGTCACTGCCTGCAGCTGAGCATGGAGAAGTGACCGAAATGACTGGCCTGAGATATAACCACTGAGGGGCAGGAAAGATGACATAGCTGAACGATGATGTTTGAAGATTGTTTCATAGTACATTATGCTTCAGTCTGTACCATGAACAATGAGTAGAAAAGGTCACTTTCCAGAGAGAAAAAAAAAAACAAAAACAAAGAAAGAAACAAGCAAATTCCAAACGCATGTTGTTTGTGATACCTAGTTACTTAGAATACATGCAAACGAGAGACACAAAACAGTTAAAGAAAGTTTGTCTCCCCTGTATGTTTACATGTGTTTGCATATTTCTAGGGCATAACGGCAACCCTTAAAACGCCGAACTGGGAAGATTCCTCGTCTGTTATTTGTGGGTTTTTCCCCCTCATCTACACATATGCCAGACACCATGAGCGGCTCTATCCTCCAGAACAAAGTCAGGAAGCGTTTTCGACAATGATATATCAATCTGATATCTTTCTAAATGTAATTGATAGCAGCAACGAAAAATAAATCTATGATGATAACAATGGTGATGACGTTTTTAACAATATATTTCTTTTTCGGTTCAGTGCCTGACCATTTCAGGTTGGATATATCTGAGCCAAATTGAAAACGAGAAGAAATGTGTGAAGAGGGAGAAAAAACTAATTTCCTGTTTGAAAGTATTTGATTTCACGCATTAGCGTCGCGGACTCCCGGCTGGGAGGTCGTGGGTTCGAATCCATCAGAGTCATGTGGGTTTTTCTGCCCCGACCCGGCTCCTACCCAGAGTTGAGTTTGCTGCTGACTCAATTGGGAAGACTGGGACCACACAGTCGAGTTTCATCCACTTAATGGATGCGTTTCTGAGAGTGTTGCTCAAATTTCCTGACCAACACTGCAGGTGCCTGTATCTCTCGGGCCTGGTTGACGACGCCGGGATATATTATGAAAGGAAGCGTAGAGTACAGCCCTGTCATAGTAGTCTCAGACCGAAATGGAAATCCGTAGCATCATCTTAATCATCCTCATTCTCATCATCGATCAGCATTAAAAAAAAAAAGTCTCAAGTTCTGTGGCCCTTCATGCCCTGCTCTCATGGTGACCTCAATTTCGATGTCCTCTCCACGTCTGTTGCCCTTGGTTTGGTTCCGTCGGGGTCACCGGTATCGGCGACTCCATGGGCGCTGTCGTTGGACGGACGTGGTGGCGCCCTCCGGAGGGAGAGCTCACTCACGCCGGCTCCGCGACTAAGCAATTATTGTCGTCAGTAGGGGGCTTAGTAGGTGGTGTCCTGCGTATGTTAGATCAGAACAGGCGCCACTGAACACCACCGAAGTGACTCGCAGCAGTGCAGTATCTCCTACGGTGGGTTGCCTCTTTACGACTTGACATTGACTGCTCCCTGTGGATTGCCGGTGCCGGGGCTGCGGCGGGACCAGCCGGGCTGTGGCTGGAAGTTGGGACAGCAAAAAAAAAAAAAACAACAAAAAAAACAATGTGTGTGTGTGTGTGTGTGTGTGAGAGAGAGAGAGAGAGAGAGAGAGAGAGAGAGAGAGAGAGAGAGAGAGAGAGAGAGATTTACACTCTAAAAAAAAAGATAACAAGAACTTTTGAAAAACTTTTGCCGTTAGGAATAGAAGTAATCAGAGTCAGAAAGGTGTGTAATGTCTTCTTGTAAAAATCGACTCTGATCACTGACTGTCCCACCCCCCCCCCCCCCCCCCCCCCCCCCCCAGGGAAGCAAAGTCCCCACTGGGGTTGAAGAACTGAAGACACGACAGGGTTGGTTGTCATGAGATAACCTGATCAAAGCCTTCGTCTGTAATGACCTCACTGACTTTTTACTTTAAAAAAAAAAAGAGAGTTAGGTGACAAAGATGAAGAGAGAGAGAGGGAGAGAGAGAGAGAGAGAGAGAGAGAGAGAGAGAGAGAGAGAGAGAGAGAGAGAGAGAGAGAGAGAGGAGAGACAGACAGAGAGAGAGAGGGTGAATGGGCGGACAGACAGACTGAGGGAGATCGTTAAACCAAGAGCAATATGATATATTGAGACTTGCACCACATACTGTCCTACACTCCATTCCTCTGAACACTTCTGCCACTCCCCGCTTACTCTGCTAACACACAGACACACAGCTTACACACACACACACACACACACACACACACACACACACACACACACACACACACACACACTGGACTGACAAATTGTCAGTTTTAAATCTATTACATCTCGAAAAGTTGACATGGTGTTCAGCTGTTTCTACGGAACGGAGGGGGGGGGGGGGGGGGGGGGGGGGGGGGAGAGGAAGAGGGATTCTTTTCGTTTTTACTTTGAACAACGCTAAATGCCATGCTCTACATTTACTGTTAGTTTAAGGTTTTGAAGATAGCCGAAAGCATTTCGCTGTTATTCTTAAATGTTGTTCGTCTTGCCCGAAGAAGACTTCACAGTCGATACGCGTTGCGTCGTGTTGTCATGATTGCGTTTGTTCCATTTTTGGACAGATGTAATAATTCAAATCTTTTAGTGCTTTTGTCAGTTAATATGGTTGCGAAATGTTTTTACACCAGGTGGCAAAGAAAAAATGAAAACAGAAATACAAAAAAAAAAAAATCTTCTCATTGACTTTGAAGAGAGCCATCCAGTAAAGTCTGCCGTGGTGTCAAAAGTTTGTCATTTTGTTCTGACTTTGTGCAGCATTACCGATTTACCAGAAACTTATCATTCACGTGTTACCTTGTTGGGTGGCTCTGTCTCATTGAAATCTGTGTGATCCCTCGTAGCTGATACGGTATCGTTGAAAGCAACGTGTTCCCTTTGTAGATGACTCATCTTTGTAAAATAGCATTGCCTCATTCCATCTACCTGTTTCCCTGTAGATGGCACGGTCGGAAATTATTTCAATTACAAGGACATCTGACCTTATACGCAATAGAACCAAATGTCAAGGAATTATCCTCTCTCCTGTTGCTTTGTTATTGGAAGAGAGAGAGAGAGAGAGAGAGAGAGAGAGAGAGAGAGAGAGAGAGAGAGAGAGGGAGACAGTGTGTGTGTGTGTGTGTGTGTGCGTGTGTGTGTGTGTGTGTGTGTGTGTGTGTGTGTGTGTGTGTGTGTGTGTGTGTTGTTGGGTTCCTTCTCCTTGTCGTGTTCTTATTCTGTCTTAATTACTTTTGTAGCAATAGAGATAAATTTCAATTCAAATCCATGAAAATTATATTGGTTAAGGTCCGCATTCACACAGTCTTTTAAGAGACTCTCTTTCTGTCTGTCTGTCTGTCTGTCTGTCTCTCTCTCTCTCACACACACACACACACACACACACACACACACACACACACACACACACACACACACACCGGGCGCGGGCGCGAGTGCGCACCTTAGGAAATCGCGTGTATTTCCTTGAGAGACAATGACACATCAAAGATGGCACTTTGTCAAATAAGAAAATGTATTGCTCTGCTACACGGAAGAAGCAAACTCTTTTGTCCTCCTTAACAGCTGTCTGTCTGTCTATCTGTCTGTCTGTTTGTCTGTCTGTCTCTGTCTCTGTCTGTGTCTATCTCTGTGTCTCTCTGTCTCTGTCTGTCTGTCTGTCTGTCCGTCCGTCTGTCTGTCATTCCGTCTGACCGTCTGTCTGTCTGTCTGTCTGTCTGTCTGTCTGTCTGTCTCTCTCTCTCTCTCTCTCTCTGTGTCTTCATGACATGTGTGTATGTAGCAGAGACGCACCTTCAGTGACACTGGCTACAGTGGGTGTATGGTCAGAAGCGATTACCACTGGAATGATTTCTGACGCCATCAGGACAGTGCGATCTACAAGGGGACCGCTAGATGCTAATGAGGCCTTGCCAATTACAAGCAAACAGGAAGACATGAATGAGACAGTGCCATCTTTAAGACTGTGCCAGTTACATGGGAACACGCAGATTTCAAGGAGACAGTGCCATCTACAAGAAAACACGTAGATTTTAGGAGGCAGTGCCACCTATAAAAAAAAAACACGTAGATGTGGAGGAGACAGTGCCATCTTTAAGGGAAACCTAGATTTCAACGAGACAGTGCCATTTATAAGAGAGCACGCACATTTAACAAAGAGAGCACCATCTTTAAGGGAACACGTAGATTTCAGTGAGATTGTGCCACTTTGGCTGGGACACGTAGAATTCCATGAGACATTACCATCCATAAGAGAACAGGTGCATTTCCATGAGACATTACCATCTACAAAAGGAACACCTGGATTTCCATGAGACATTGCCATTTATAAAGGAACACCTGGATTTCCATGAGACATTACCATTTATAAAGGAACACCTGGATTTTCACGAGACACACTACCACCCATAAAGAAACACGTGCATTTCCATGAGCCATTACCATTTATAAGGAAAGCGGTGGATTTCCATGAGACATTACCATCTACAAGGGAACACGTTGATTTCCATGAGATATTACCATGTATAGGGGATCACTTTGAGTTCCACGATATATCATCATCTATACGGGAACACGTGAGTTCCATGAGGTATTATCATATATAAGAAAAACACGTACAATTCTATGCGACATGACCATCTATATAAAGGGAACACATTAATTTCCATGAGGCATTACCATCTATAAGGGAACACGTAAAATTCTAAAGGACATTACCATCTATAAGAGAACACGATGATTTTCATGAGACATCACCATCCATAACGGAACGAGTGCTTTTCTTTCAAACGATGCCATCTGCGTGGGAGCCATGGACTTTCAACGATGCAGCGCTTTCTGGCACAGAATCCATTCATTTCAATGGGAAAGATACAATGTACCAGGAAACAGTAACACGCAAATCTCAGAGAACCAGGACCGTTTTAGAATGATCAATTCATTTTTCAAGAATTCGTCTGATGTATACTAGTCGTAATTTAATGCCCATGGTTTGTCCATAATCTTAAACTAAATAATTATAAGGGACTCTATATGATCTTTATTGTTGCATCCTACGGCAGAATTCATTGGATGGCTGTCTTAAAAGTCGAAGAGTAGAGACATTCTTTTTTTTCTTTCCATTTTTTAGCTGGTCTTCTGATAGGAATTGTTTTTACAACCTCATTTATGAACAAAAGCTTTGATTTCACAGGATCTGCCAAACGAATGGATCAAACACATACCATCGTAAAACAGTGCGTTTCGATCAAGTCTTCCGCAGGCAAGACAAATAAAATACATGAAAAAAAAAAAGACCCGTGCGAAAACGCATGAAGTTTTGACTTTTTATATGTTTATATTTGACTCAACTGTTCGGAATCCCAATCACACCTGAAAAGGATTACTTGTGTATTACTATTTGCTTATAAAATCTTTCATTCTGGTACGGACGGAGTACGATCTGCTTCAGCTAGTATATTTTGTCACCAAAGAGTGATGTAGGCCTAAAGCGATGCCTGTCATGGTGTGGTGCGAAGCCTAGCATTTTTTGGACCATAGAAAAAGAAAGAAAAAAGAAAGACCCGTGTCTAGTTATCTTTCTAAATATCACTATTATTTCTACTACTTTTTGTTTTTAACGAACGAACGAAGTTAAATGCTAATAAGCTGTCAAGCCATTTAGCAAATCGGCGCGATGTACGATGTCAAAACGCGACACGATTCCATTGACATGGAAACCACAGCAATGTCTTTTTCTTTCACATTACATGACAAAAAAAAAACACGAACGAAAAAATGTCGCTGGTATGCTTCACTGTCAGTTCTGTAGATGACGGTCACCCCCAGGTCAAAACTGGATCAGTCCGTGGAGAGCGTGCAGCCGCCGCAAAAAGCACGTGCTTGGGTCTCTGCGTGTTCTGTGTTGCGAGTGCGTCTTCCTTTCCGAAGATTGGCCAGTTTGACACATTCCTCTGACGACATGTTTCTTTCTTCCTGCTTCACGAACCAGAACAAGCAATCGTCGTCCGAGTGCAGATCGCAGGAATATTCCAAAAACAATATCATCAGATTCACACAGCAGCACACCCTTATTGTCCGTTCGATGAAGCACAACCTTCCGGAACTCTTTATTTCTATGCGGATCACGCAATCGTCTCTCTGCACCTGCCGATCAGTCAGAGTAGCAACATAATCCTTTACTACTCCAGTGTCAAAACCGGCAACTATTTTGTCGATGGATTGTTCTACACTTAATTCGACGTCCGGCTGCTGAATTTCTGAATCGCAGATGTTGCACTCCGACTGATGGGAACACAAAGACAGATGAGAATCGGAATTCGCGGCGTGTCATCATCATCGCAGGTTGACATGTTTTTTCTCTTCCGCAATGTCCTGTGTACTTTGCTGTGTACTGCGTTCGTTTGACTCGATGTTAAGCAGTTCATTTTCATTACTGGTGTTTCTGGGGTCTAGCACCAACCTGTTCACGTCGACTGTTCTGTTGTTTGGCTCTCTCTTGATCTCGACGCACCTGGGCTGGGATGTTTCTTCCTATAATACTGAACTTGCGTTGCCCGGTTCAGCACAGGATCCGCCATTGTTGTTGTTGACACTGGGCTGACTGGCTTCAGTCGCAAAACGACCACCGTGTTGCCGCCTTCACCTGAAATTTTCCAGCTGGACACGGTATTGTCGGTCAGCAGGGCGTTCAAGGCTGTCTCCGCAGTCGCTGGAAGTCCAGTAACTGGCACTGTCACAGGAAAATACAGATTTTTTTTTTTTTTGCCGCAGCTGAAATAAATGGCGCCCTGTCGCTTCGTGCCAAACCACAGGAATGCACCAAATGCAGGTGAGTGAGAGGATTGACCGCTGGTCCCCAATGTTATCTTTTTATTAGGGAAGGGGCAGAGGGCTTGGGTGGGAGCCAAAAAGAAGGAGGATGGGGGTAGAAGAGCGAGATAAGAGGACGGTGGGTGGAAGCAGAAGTTTGTTCCGTGACATTCTCATTGAACATGACGGCTAAATCTTTGCACCA
>JADBJO010001326.1:357500-372500 GCA_016801955.1 Conus betulinus | reverse complement strand
TTATTTTATCAGGATCCCCGGGGACCCTGAGGTGATGAACTCTGCACCAGTTGTCCCCCATCCCCAACGGATGTGTGTTAGTACCTATTAAACTGCATCAAAGTGATGTTCATGGCCATGGTTTTCAGCACATCGAAGCATAGCGTGAACCAAATCCTAACATGAATGAAAGAGTAGCAAGCTCAGACCTTACGAATCCCTAGAGACAAATCTGTAAATAACACTAAGAAGTTTCCAAGATGGCTAGTGATCTAAAGAACAAGCGTACGGCAGAAATATAACCTGGATGTTTGGACGATGATTTTAAACAGTCGAAAGAGACATGTCGTAAAAGCAATGAAAAGACCAAATTCAGCTTACACTCTATTCCGGTTTCGTCTCCTCCAGACGGTTTTTGAAGACATAGAACTATCTTCTCCAAGAGTGGCCTTCTTCCCGTATGGTTTTGAAAAGCATCAGTCGGGAAATGTTTGAGTGGTTTGCTGCAGTTTTAAATGCAAAGCTCCGAACGATTCGTTGCTGAAGAAGGTCCTCTCTCTCTCTCTCTCTCTCTGTCTCTCTCTCTCTCTCTCTCTCTCTCTCTCTCTCTCTCTCTCTCTCGTTCTCTGCGTATGTTTGCTGCTGTGAGAACACAGAATTCACACACACCACACACACACACACACACACACACACACACACACACACACACACACACACACACACACACACACACACGTGATCCAAGAGCAAGTGGAGAAGGCAAGAGGGAAATATAATAGAAATACAAGCGGCCATTCATTCAGTCTGTTGGAGCATGAGGTCTAAGCCATATATGTAAAAGCTACATAGGATTCATCGCAATGGGAAAAAGATTTGGACTGCAAGTAAAGCGATATTCTAGTTCACTATTTGTCACAAAATGCATAATTGAAAAAAAAAAAAATTACCCGTGGAATTATTTGTAAGAAACCAATAGTATCTGCTCCTCAGTCTGTCTGCCTGTCTGTCCCTCTCCCTTTCCCTTCTTCCCTCCGTCCCTCCTCCCCCCCCCCCCCCTACCCCCCTCTCTCTCTCTCTCTCTCTCTCTCTCTCTCTCTGCTTGAGTATATGTACCTGAAAGGAAAGCAAGCTGAGAGGTATAAGTGTGCGGGGGAGAGAGGGAGGAGTACATATGTCAAGATGTATTTGTGATAAAGACAGCATGTGGTACTGGATCTCGGCTCAGTCTTTTCCTTCCTGTGCATTAAAGATGATTCCATTTATCCTCTCTCTCTCTCTCTCTCTCTCTCTCTCTCTCTCTCTCTCTCTCTCTCTCTCACGTGCGCACGCGCGCGCGCGCGCGCGCGCGCGTGTGTGTGTGTGTGTGTGTTTCTGTGTCTGTGTGTCTGTCTGTGTCTTTGTTACTTTCTGTCTGTGTGTGTGTCTGTCTGTCTGTCTGTCTGTCTGTCTCTCTCTCTCTCTCTCTCTCTGCGCAACTCTTCTCTCTTGCCCCTTTCTTTTTTTCCAGTGTGTGAAGAGTCGTGAGATCATTACAGACGACGACCTTGATCAACCCTGTAACGTCGTCAGCTCTTCCACCTCTGAAGAGACACTACAGAGGACTCCGTCCACCATACTTGTTCCTTCACTTCCACTTCCCTGGGGGGACATGGCCACAGACTGTCAGGGATCAAAGAGCTTTTTTCACAGGAAACCCATTTCACACCCTTCTGATTCTGATTACTTCTGTTCCTAACCTATTACAAAGAGATTCAAAAGTTTCTGCTACCGTTTTTTTTTAAAGAGTGGAGAAAAGTGTTTCTGTCTGTTTGTCTGTCTGTCCATCTGACTGTCTGTCAGTGAGTCAGTCTGTCTGTGTGTCTGTCTGTGTGTCTGTCTGTCTGTCTGTCTGTCTGTCTGTCTCTCTCTCTCTCTCTCTCTCTCTCTCTCTCTCTCTCTCTCTCTCTCTCTCTCTCCTTGTAATCCATTTCTCTCACTCTACCATATTTGTCCATCTGTCCTGACTCTTCTGCGTCTTTTTTTTTCTGCGTTTTAAACGTAGACAAAATGTTTTTTTTCAGTTTTTTACGACGATAAGAAGAACAAAAGACTTTCTTTATTTCGTACTCTCTCGAATTTCCAGATGTAAAGTCACATACTTTCGAACAGAAAATGAGATTCTTCTTCTTGACCCATCTCTCTGTCTTTCAGATGGACTTGGACATGATCCGGCCTCTAACAGCCACACCGGAAAAAAAAAATCATATGTTTACAAAAGTCATCGTCAATGTTATCGTTATTGTTCTTTTTTTTTGCTGTTGTTGATCGTGAAAATTCACTGACAGTTACAAAATAAATCTGTTTAACATCAATTTCAGAAATAATTACTGTCTTCGCGCTGGAGAGAAAAGCGACACGCGCATTCTCTTAGCTACTCGTTGTCAGGAAGATTGTAGAGGAAAGGACGTCAGTTCAAGGTAAATACATTAAGTTAAAACGAACTGTTCAACCACCTTGGTCAATTACGTAAAGAAAACAACAGTTTCCTCTGTCACATGTCATTTGATTGAGGGCTTTGCCAGGTGACCTTAGAGATTCACTACACCGGCGTAGCCGCGCCCCAAACGTCATTGAGAGAGAAAGATGATTCTATGAAGTTCTGTTCTGGCTTGGGACCATATATATGAGAAGGGAATACTTTACGCATCCTTTTACACTAAGTGTGGGCGTCCTCCAGATGTGACAGGTACAGACACCTGCAGTGTTGGTAAAGCTCTTCCAGCAAAATTCTGAGAGACGCATCTGTAAGCTGGATGGAACTCACCCGGGTGGTTCCAGTCCTGCCATTGGAGCCAACAGCACACTGAGCTCTGGGTAGGAGCTGGCCAGGGCTGAGATCCCATCCATGAGTACCTCAGATGGGACTCGACCCTACAACCTCCTAACTTGCAGCCCATGTCGCTACATTGTACAACAGCGGCTGGTTATGTTGCTCAAGGGGGCAGCAACAGGCGGGGAGCTTGGTTTGGGTTCGTAGATATAACATGACTTGTTTTTCTGTGTGGGCTGGTCACCGGAACAGTCATCATTCTTCCATCATTGTGGCAGGACAAAACACAGAGAGATGCAGCGACAGACACTGTGGTGACCACTTCATGTTCACACTTATGGCCACAGGGTAGAGCTGTTATAACCAATCCAGTCCTTCGCGTGTCTGAACGTGTCTGAAGAGTAAAGCACATAATTATACTCCTCGTCGAAAGACTTCTGAGTCAGTTTAGTGGCAGCCCTGCCATTAGACAAATGTCCTACAAAACTCTGTCAACAATATGGAAAATATTCACAGACATGGCAAAATCAATGCACGATCAATCAAGAGGGCACACACTGATTTGGTTTGTTTCGTCTGCAGCCTCATCAAACCTGTGAAACAATCAATGAAGTGTTGCTGACTTCATTTTATTCGGAAAACAACTCCTGCCTGTTTGTTTTTTTTGTTCGCTGGGTGCAGAGTGTGGGGGCATTTCTTAGTTTGAGAAAGGACAGTTTTGTTTTGTCCACACACCTTCGATTCAAGAGATCTGTTGAGGGGCGACAAAAAGAGGAACGAAAAGAGTGCATTACAGCCGCACATCCAGTTTCCTGTTTGAGACCCGTATCAAGCTTAGTAGTCGATGCAACGTATTAAATGGTTGGTTGTGAAGAATGACTTAAAAACATCATTTCTTATCTAAATATTGCTACTGCATTCGAAACTACCAATAAATCAAATAATGCATGGATGTATTTACAAGTGAGTAAAAGCTCTCTCTCTCACTCACTCTCTCTCTCTCTCTCTCTCTCTCTCTCTCTCTCTCTCTCTCTCTCTCTCTCTCTCTATGTGACTGTCCGTCCATGTTTTGTTGCGGACCAGGAGAGTTATCCTGTCTTCATATCAAACAACCCATCATATGGGAGCTGTTGCCGTAACAATATGAATTCTGATTTGGCTTCCCTCTCAAGCGCATGAGCACACGCGTGCTGCTTTCCCTGTCCTATCCCATCTGTATTTCCTCCCTCCTCTCACGCTGTTTTTTATTTCCTGTGAAAATCATCATGTTCCAGCCATTGAGAGACCACAGTTCTCCTCATGGCTGCTTTCATCATGGTGAAAGGGTAACAACAGCACTGAAGGCAGGCACCAAGCAGACTGTGTTTCTCTGGCTGGTTTATCACGGCCTGACAGAAGACCTGGCCTCAAAAGTGCCAGTGATCAGAGCTGTTTTTTCACAGACACAGATTTCACTTCCCGCAGCTGTCAGCTGCTCAAGTTTCTGTTACACTGCAACAATTCCTTCACTGGTTTTTTCTTCTTCCTTCTTTCTACGGGAAGTAACGTCTTCTTCAATTGTCTGCTCCCTCTGTCCATCGCCACCTCTTCGTATCCTTCTCCTCTTTTGAATGTCAAACAGACTAATTTCCTTTTCGACCCACCCTCATTGTCTACCTTCTAGTTTCAGATTTCGAAAACTTGTTTTTGTAGTTGTCTCACATCCGCACTACCCCCTTCTCGTACGCATAATTCACCCCCTCTCGCTCTGTCTTCTTCTGTCTCTGTCTCTGTCTGTCTGTCTGTCTGTCTGTCTGTGTCTGTCTGTCTGTCTCTCTCTCTCTCTCTCTCTCTTTCTTTCTCTCTCTCTCATGCACCCTCAATTCTCTTTGTCTCTGCATTTTATCGCGTGATGAAAACCTTCTAAGGGGAATCGTTGAAATGTCTTTTCCAGAAAGCGAAGGCCCGTTCTTGTAAATGGCTTCTTTTCATCACCTGAAAGGGTGACAAGCAGATTGCATGGATTGAGCACACAGTGTTCCCCTAGTGACTTACAGTTAGGAGGACGTGGCTATATGCCCATGATGTTAGAGACGTGTGGCACAGGGAGAGATTTCACGCTCATCTATTCCTGATTGCTCCTGCTCTTGTCAGGCTTCAAGAGTTTCCTTCTTTGAGTTTTTGTTTCATGGATCTCTCTCTCTCTCTCTCTCTCTCTCTCTCTCTCTCTCTCTCTCTCTCTCTCTCTCTCTCTCTCAATCCTTGATCGAATAAATGTTTTCAGAGTTCTGAGGTCTCTCTCTCTGTCTGTCTGTCTGTCTGTCTCTCTCTCTCTCTCTCTCTCTCTGTCTCTCTGTCTCTCTCTTCATACTGTTTCCTCTCACACACACACACACCCCTCTCTCTCAGTTATTCTTTATCCCGCCTTTCCTCCCAACCTCCCACGCTCTCTTCCTTTAAACATTTATTGTATCATTCATTGTGAATTGTTATATGCTCATTGTCGTGTATGTATTGATATGCAGTTCTGTGTGATGTTTTCTTTTATGTGTTTGCAGAAATATTTTCTTTTGATTACTGGATTAAAAAAAAAAAAACTCTCTCATTTTTTTGTGCCTTTTCCTTGCCCTCGATAAATAACATTTCGTTCTCTCTCTCTCTCTCTCTCTCTCTCTCTCTCTCTCTCTCTCTCTCTCTCTCTCTCTCTCTCTCTCTCTGTCTCTCTCTCTCTCTCTCTCTCTCTCTCTCTCTTACAACTCCTCTTTGACCGTTTTCATCCTTCTTCTTATGTTCTTATGAAAAAATGAAAACTTGTATCTGTGAGATCATGAAATAACAAAATCAAAACAGTTTGCTTCTGTTTCCTCCTACTCCTCCTCCGCCTTCTTCTCTTCCACTTTGTCGTCTTCCTCCCCCTCCCCTTCTTCTTTGTTCCTCTTCTTTCTCTCTCATGTACTGATCATGTTTCCTCCTATTGAGAGAGCTGGATGTATAAGTGCAAAACATTAACTGTCCTTTTCTTTTTGTTTGAAAATCATTTGTTCTCCCTCTCTCCCTCCCTCTCTCCAACCCTCCCTCCAACTCTTTCTCCTTCCCCGCCCCCCCCCCCCCCCTCTCTCTCTCTCGTCTGTTGTGTTGTGTGTGTGTGTGTGTGTGTGTGTGTGTGTGTGTGTGTGTGTGTGTGTGTGTGCGTGCGCGCGCGCACGCGTGCACGCGTGCGTGTGCGTGCGTGCGTGCGGTGTGTGTGTGCGTGTGTGTGTTTCTGTGTATGTGTTAATGGTAGCATTTTAATCGAAATTGATGTAATTTCAATGTTTTTTTTTTTTTTTATCGCTAAGGTGTGAAAGGACAACAAACAGTTTCTCCTGTCTGTCTAAATGTTCTGGTTTCTGTCTGTTTTTATGTCTTCGTTTTTGTTTGGAATGAACGTTGTAAACACAAAGGAGAACCCAAAAATTGCAGCATGGTACAGCATAGAGTGGTATAGTGTAGCATTGTGCAGTGTAATGTAGTATAGCCTAATATATCATAGCATAGTATAGAGTAGTATAGTGTAGCAGTGTGCAGTGTAATGTAGTATAGCGTAATATATCATAGCATAGTATAGAGTGGTATAGTGTAGCATCGCCTAGTCTAGTCTAGTCTAGTCTAGTCTAGTCTAGTAGTATAGTATAGATAGTATAGTATAGTGGTGTGTTGTGTGCTGTAGTGTAGTGTGTAGTGTAGTGTAGGGCAGGGCAGGGCAGTGCAGGGCAGGGCAGGGCAGTGCAGTGCAGTGCAGTGCAGTGCAGCGTAGGGCAGGGCAGTGCAGTGCAGTGCAGTGCAGCGTAGGGCAGTGCAGTGCAGTGCAGTGCAGTGCAGTGCAGTGTAGTGCAGTGCAGTGCAGCGTAGGGCAGGGCAGGGCAGGGCAGTGCAGCGTAGGGCATGGCAGGGCAGGGCAGGGCAGGGCAGGGCAGCGTAGGGCAGGGCAGGGCAGGGCAGTGCAGTGCAGTGCAGCGTAGGGCAGGGCAGGGCAGGGCAGCGTAGGGCAGGGCAGGGCAGGGCAGCGTAGGGCAGGGCAGTGCAGTGCAGCGTAGGGCAGGGCAGGGCAGGGCAGCGTAGGGCATGGCAGGGCAGTGCAGTGCAGCGTAGGGCAGGGCAGCGTAGGGCAGGGCAGGGCAGTGCAGTGCAGCGTAGGGCAGGGCAGGGCAGCGTAGGGCAGGGCAGGGCAGTGCAGGGCAGGTAGGGCAGGGCAGGGCAGGGCAGGGCAGCGTAGGGCAGGGCAGCGTAGGGCAGGGCAGCGTAGGGCAGGGCAGGGGCAGCGTAGGGCAGGGCAGGACAGGGCAGGGCAGCGTAGGGCAGGGCAGGGCAGGGCAGCGTAGGGCAGGGCAGCGGCAGGGCAGGGCAGGGCAGGGCAGGGCAGTGTAGTGTAGTGTAGTGTAGTGTAGTGTAGTGCAGTGCGCTATAAGGATAGGCAGTGTTGTGTAGTGTAGGGTAATGTAGTGTAGAGTAGTGTAGAGTCAGATGCTATGGTACAATACTATAAATAAGTGCCGTATAGTACTGAAAAGTACAGCAGAGCACAGCAAAGCACAACACAACACAGAGCAACACAGCACAGCGGACTACAGTATAGGAAAGACAGAACGGTATAGCACAGCACAGCATAAAACAGCACAGCACAGCACACTACAGTACAGGATAGTGGAATGTGATGCAATATACCTACGGTACAGTATAATGCAGAGTGCAGTATGGAGTATGTGTATATAGTGTCAAGCGGTTTAGTGTAAAGCTGAGATGCATGCCACAGTACGGGACAGTAGGTACAGGACAGGATGGTACACTGTTGTGTGGTAAATAACTGTGCAATGTGGTGCAGCAGAGCAGAGCAGTGCAGAGCAGAGCAGTGCAGAGCATGCAGTGCAGAGCAGTGCAGACCAGACCAGAGCAGTGCAGAGCAGACCAGAGCAGTGCAGACCAGACCAGAGCAGAGCCAGAGCAGTGCAGAGCAGACCAGAGCAGTGCAGAGCAGACCAGAGCAGTGCAGAGCAGAGCAGAGCAGTGCAGAGCAGACCAGAGCAGAGCAAACAGAGCAGTGCAGAGCAGAGCAGAGGAGATCAGTGCAGAGCAGAGCAGTGCAGTGCAGAGCAGAGCAGAGCAGTGCAGAGCAGAGCAAAGCTGAGCAGAGCAGTGCAGAGCAGACCAGAGCAGTGCAGAGCAGAGCATAGCAAGAGCAGAGCAGAGCAGTGCAGAGCAGACCAGAGCAAACCAGAGCAGTGCAGTGCAGACCAGAGCAGTGCAGAGCAGAGCAGAGCAGAGCAGTGCAGAGCAGAGCAGAGCAGAGCAGTGCAGAGCAGAGCTGAGCAGAGCAGTGCAGAGCAGAGCTGAGCAGAGCAGTGCAGAGCAGTGCAGTGCAGTGCAGAGCAGAGCAGTGCAGAGTAGAGCAGAGCAGTGCAGAGCAGAGCAGAGCAGAGCAGAGCAGAGCAGAGCAGAGCAGAGCAGAGCAGTGCAGAGTAGAGCAGAGCAGTGCAGAGCAGAGCAGTGCAGAGTAGAGCAGTGCAGAGTAGAGCAGAGCAGTGCAGAGTAGAGCAGAGCAGTGCAGTACAGTGCAGAGCAGAGCAGTGCAGAGCAGTGCAGAGCAAAGCAGTGCAGAGCAGAGCAGTGCAGAGCAGAGCAGAGCAGAGCAGTGCAGAGCAGTGCAGTGCAGTGCAGAGCAGAGCAGAGCAGTGCAGAGCAGAGCAGAGCATTGCAGAGCAGAGCAGAGCAGAGCAGAGCAGTGCAGAGCAGAGCAGAGCAGTGCAGTGCAGAGCAGAGCAGAGCAGTGCAGAGCAGAGCAGAGTAGTGCAGTGCAGAGCAGTGCAGAGCAGAGTAGTGCAGAGCAGACCAGAGCAGAGAGAGTAGATCAATAAGACAGAGCAGAGCAGAAGAGAGAGAGCGAAGCGAACAGAGCAGAGCAGAGCAGTGCAGAGCAGTGCAGAGGAGAACAGTGTAGAGCAGAGCAGAGGAAAACAGAGCAGAGCAGTGCAGAGCAGAGCAGAGGAGCGAACAGAGCAGAGCAGAGTAGATCAATACAGACAGAGCAGAGAAGAGAAGAGCGAAGCGAGCAGAGCAGAACAGAGCAGAGTAGATGAGAGCAGAACAGCACAATGCAGAGCAGAGCAGGGTTGGGAGGGTAGGAGCAGGTAGGTAGGGGGGTAGGATAGGTAGGTAGGGGGGGGTAGGATAGGGTAGGTAGGGGGGTAGGGTAGGGTAGGTAGGGGGGTAGGGTAGGGTAGGTAGGGGGGGTAGGACAGGGTAGGTAAGGGTGGATAGGGTAGGTAGGAGAGGGTTGGATTGGGTAGAGCAGGGGGGTAGGACAGGGCAGTGTAAGGGTTGATAGGGTAGGTAGGAAAGGGTAGGATTGGGTAGAGCAGTGCAGTAGGAGCAGTGGTAAAGGGTAGGATAGGGTAGGTAGGGAAGGGTAGGGTAGGTAGGGAAGGGGTAGGGTAGGTATCAATGTAGGATAGGGTAGGTAGGGGGTAGGATAGGGCAGGTAGGGAAGGGTAGGGTAGGGTAGATAGGGGGGTAGAGATAGAGTAGGTAGGGAAGGGTAGGGTAGGGTAGGGTAGGTAGGGGGCAGGGTAGGTAAGGCAGGGTTGGAGTAGGGAAGGATAGGGTTGGAAAGGGTAGGATAGGATAGGTAGGGAAGGGTAGGGTAGGGAAGGGTTGGGCAGAGAAGGGAAGGGTAGGGAAGGGTGGAGTGGAGTGGAGTGGAGCAGTCGAGAGCTAAGCAGAACCGAGCAGATTAGAGCAGCGCACAGCAGATCAGATCAAAGTAGATCATATTATGAGGACCGAGCAGAGGAGAACAGATCAGATTAGAACAGAGCAAAGCAGAACAGAGCAGATAAGAACAGAGCAAAGCAGAACAGAGCAGAGAGGAGTTTTGAACGAACGGCATGTGATCAAGTTGAGGTGAAGGGATAGAGAAACACGTGCATGCATGAAAGAAGGAAACGGGAAGTTTGAAACCCACCAGTATTCTCCAGTCACGCAAATCATCAGTGGCAGCGTTATTCATCTTCTGGATGACAACCTTAACATCTTAGAGGTGTTGTCCATTTTAGCAGTGAGAAATTACCATTACTCTCGCCCTAATATCCCTCTCCCCTTCATAGAAACACACACACACACACACACACACACACACACACACACACACACACACACACACACACACACACATGCGTGAGCGCGCGCGCGCGCGCGCGCGCACACGCACACACACACACACACACACAAACACACGCGTGCGCGTGCACACACACGCACACAGACATACACACACACACGCACGCACGCACGCACACACACATCTTCAACAGAATCGCAAGAACGTAGATATGGCCGGATACATGATTTATTTCAACGACAAAAATGGAAGGACTTTCAAAGTTCTAAAGCGAGGTAAATTTGTAGCGTTCGTGAAGTGTGACTTTATTCAAACATAAAATAAAACTAAACATATTTGACTTTTTTTTTCTAAGACATTTGTTTTGGGTTCTTTGTTTTATTTTGTTTGTTGCTTGTTTGTGTTTTGTTTTAAGTCAGTGAAGAACAAAGGAAAGTCAGTATTTTTCCTCCGAACATATACTGCTCTCTCACTCTCTGGAATTTACTGCACTGTGACTTATGATAAATACAAAATATGCTGCTAAAACGAACGGAGTTAAGAGCTTACTTCTCGGCCTAAAATGTGTTTTATTTCTTTCATTGTCTGATTTTTGTGCAGTTGATAAATAGGAGGAAAAGTTAGTATGCACTTAAGTCTCTCTCTCTCTCTCTCTCTCTCTCTCTGTCTCTGTCTCTGTCTGTCTGTCTCTCTCTCTCTCTCTCTCTCTCTCTCTCTCTCTCTCTCTCTCTCTCTCTCTCTCTCTCTCTCTCTCTCTCTCTCTGCGTTTTTCTGTGTATAGCTGTTGCTCTGACAACTTTGAATTCACACACACACACACAAACACACACACACACACACACACACACACACACACACACACACACACACACACACACACACACACACACACACACACACACACACACACGCACGCACACACACAGACACACACACACACACACGTGCACACACACACACACACAAACGAACACACACACACACGCACACACACACACAAACACACACGCACAAACGAACACACACACACACGAACACACACAAACATACACACACACACATCTTCAACAGAATCTCAAGAATTCAGATGTGGCTGGACACATCATTCATTTCAGTGACAAAAATGGAAACGTTTTGTAGGTTTGCAAATAGTAACTCTGTGGTGCTGGCAAAGTGTGTGTGACTTTTACTCAAACATAAAAATAAACTAACTCATCTTTGATCTTTTTGTCTGAGACATTTCTTTCTGTTTTATTTTATTTTATTTATTATTATTGCTTTTTTGCTTTGTTTTCTTTGTGATTTGTGTTTTGTTTTTAAGTTAGAGAAAAACGAAGGAAAGTCCGTCTTTTTCCTCGAATATATACTGCTCTCTCACTCTCTGGCATTTACTGTACTGTGACTTATATACGAATAGGCTGCTAAAACAAACAGCTAGAAAAGCTTACTTTTTCACCAAACATCTGTGTTATTTCTGTCCTACTCTGATTTTTTTTTAAATTTTATTTTGCAATTTATTTCTGATAAATTGGAGGTTGCAATTTATCTCTGAAAAATTGGAGGACAAATGAATCTCGACTTCTTCTCTCGTCTCTCTCTCGCTCTCTTCGCTCTCCTCTCTCTCTCACTCTCTCTCTCTCTCGTCTCTCTCTCTCTCACTCTCTCTAAAAACAATATCTATTTATCTATACTATCTATATATATGTATATGTCTTTGTGTAGTAGCGCTGCTAATGACGCGGCTTTTGATTAGTGACTTGACACACACACACACACACAAACACACATCAAACACAATCAGCGCCGCACGCACGCAAGCACGCTAACACAACAGCACCACTCTGTTGCACATCGCAGCACACAACAAACACACAGCACGCAACTAAGACAGTACATAACCTTTGGCGCAGTTGCTTTGTCGTCGTGCGGTCTCGATCCTAGTCCCGGTAGAACACGCGATAACGTGCCAGAACGCTTAGCGAACAGACCTTGCTCCAGACAGAAGTGACTGGCACTCAATTCGCAGGATACAGTTGGCAGTTTACTACACTACTGTGTGTATCACTGACATGCACGTGTCGTGGATACAGTCAGAGTCGTCCGCGATGTTTTTGCGGTGCCGTGGATTCGTATCAATGCCGAGCCGTCTGATGGACCCAGAGTGTCAATAGTCGGTGACTTATCCTGGATGGTGACGACTGTGTTGGGACTGCGTCGGTGCGTAATTTCTATGGGGCGCAGACGAGGTGGGTACTTTACATAGATAGCACTCTAAGTTTTCGTCATGAGTCGTAAAGACTAGGGTAAGAAAGCGTAGTACTGCTGTATAAAAGGGATCAGGTTTCTGAACTGAGCCGATGTGATTTGCTAACAGGTACACGTCCCATGGTTTACATTCTGGATGTGTTACTTATGATGTTGACATGAGTTAACCTCGCATTTCCATCTTTGTTGTACATGCATCACCAAGTTAGTGAGTTCACTACTCTGTCTGCCGTCTTAATGCGGACTGTCTAGATCCGTGCCATGAATTTTAGTCTCAATTTGTATTCTCAATGTCCTACACTGTGTCGATATAAATAAATCTTGCACACAGTCGCAATCGACTTCTCGTGTCCTGCAAGATGTCTGTCCTGGACTCCATATCTCTCGTTGAAGATCTCTCATCTAGCTCTGCACTCGTGGTCATGTTGTGATGTGCTGTGTGGACGGTCTCTGTCACGTCATTGTCAGTCTGTCTGTCGCGTCTGTCTCTCCTCTCTCTCCTCTCTCTCTACTCCTCTCTCTGTCTTATCGAGTCGACTCTGTGGTTGTCTGTGGGCGTGGTCTGTTCTCCTTTCCTGCTGTCTATCTTCTGCCTCTGTCTTGTGGTGCCCAAACAGCCTCACGGTCTCTCAGGTCTGTCGTTGTCTTCTGAGTCTGTCTCTCTCTGGACTCGCCATCTTTGTCTCTCGTCTAACCTTCTCTCTACTGTCTCAGACTGGCTCTCTCGCTACCCCCTCTCCATCTAGGTGTGTCTCCACAGGGTCTCGTCAACTGCTCGTCTCGGTTTCAAGTCCTCTGGGTCTGTCCTGTCAGCGATCTGTCTGACTGGTGAATGTGGGAGTGCTCTCTCATCAGCGGAGGGCGCGAACAGCCGAGATCTCTCTCTCTCTCCCTCCTCAGATAGGGGGATCGCGGGGAGAAAGGTCTCTCTCTCTCGTGTCTCTTCCTCGACAGAAGCTTGACGTCTGAGAGTGGGCTAGATAGTTTGTCTGAATACCGTCTTGGAAGTAGTGAGTCACTGAGCACGAACCCCTCAGTACTGATTCAGAAAGTTGTTAAGTCACTGACGTGTTTTGAGAAGAGACAGAACACAGAATTGTTTAAGCCCTTGTTTTCTATCACTAGGCTCACAGGTCGTTCTGCCTGTCTGTCTGTCTGTCTTGCACCCTCTCTCTGTTCTCTTGTCTCTCTGGGGTCTTGTTGTCTGTCCCCTTGGGCTCGTATCTGGTCTCTCTCTCTCTCTATCTCTCCGTATCTCTCTCTCGCTCTCTCTCTCTCCACCCATTTTTTTTCTTGTGTGTAAAAGTCACGAGATCATCACAGAGACGACCTTAAATCAAACCCTGTAAACGTCCTCAGCTCTTCAACCTCAGAAGAGACACTACCAGAGGACTTCGTCCACCATACTTGTTCCCGTTCGCGTTCCACTTCCCTGAGGGGGACATGGCCACAGACTGTCAGGGATCAAAGAGCTTTTCCACGGGAAGCCATTTCACACCCTTTCTGATTCTGATTACTTCTGTTCCTAACCCATTACCAAAGAGTTTCGAAAGTTTCTCGCATCGCTTTTTTTAGAGTGAAGTTACTCTCTCTCTCTCTCTCTCTCTCTCTCTCTCTCTCCTCTCTCTCTCTCTCATCAACAAGTTTGTCATAGGGACACCCATTTTCTGTTAAATTCCATGCACGTTCATTTCCAAACAATGATGATATTTTTCTATTTTGTATATGTTGTTAATATCTCTCAGGAAGTATTTGATAGTAGGTTTTTATTTTGTTTATTCTACATCTGTATATATAATGTTTAGCCCATGAACAAATGTGGTCAAACACCTCATCTGTTTTCGCACGTTCATCGTGTCCAAACAGAACCAGCTCCATATTAAAATTCATTCTGCTGCAGTGTTCACATCTTTCTTTCAATATTTTTTTCCAATTCCCTCCCTTCGTTCTCTTATCTTAATAATTTTGTAGCGCTTTCTTGTCTGGCTCCCTCCTATTCTCTTCAGATGGTTGTTGAAAGGCCAAAGCCACGTTGTCCAACTCATCTTTCGCTCCTCTACATGTCATCGCATTATTCCATTATTGCGTTTCTCTTCACTAAGTCCCCTGACAGCAGAAGATCTCCTACCAAGTTGTACCCACTACTGAAAATCAAAAGAATCACCCTGTCCACATTATCCGACTGAGCTGGTGCGCCTGTATACACTTTAAAATGGACTCCTTCTTCGTCTGGCACTCGTCTCTTTCAGAATTTCTCTGTCCGCACAACGCTCCTGTGCCTATAAGCCCCTTTGTTTGGAATCAACAACCATATCGATTGAGAGACCCTGCCTGTCTGACCTGATTCATATCAAACCTGAAATCTTTTCTGTTCCTGCAGTGTGACAGAGAGAATCGGAAATGACAAGGAGAGGATATTCTTTGTCTAGGGTCTCGTTAATCGTCCAAGATCATCATGGTCACAATGCGAAGGACGATACCCGAAAATTCTATACCACACAAAACAATACAATACGATGCGATACGATACGATACGATACGATACAATGCGATACGAAACGAAACGAAACGATACACTACAATGCGACACAGCCTAATACAATTCATTACGATATAAAAATCACAACGCAGCTCAGAATAACACAGTTACAAGAACACCATTTTACTCAGTACCGTTTTACAAAGTTCAAGATTCAAAATTCTATCCACCTTTAATCCCTGTACAATTGCGGGGGAAAAAAATGTTTTGACACACTGAACACAAGAAGGAAAACAGGTCAAAGAAAAAGTTAGCCATTAATGACCTAGGCAC
>JADBJO010001326.1:345000-350000 GCA_016801955.1 Conus betulinus | reverse complement strand
TGCAACTGGACGGGTGAAGTCTTCTGAGGGCAAGACGAACTAAACCAAAGAATAACAGATCTATTTGCAAAGCGAAGCAACTGCAGGCGGAAATCTAAAACCAAATTTTAAAGGCAATTAACAGCGCACCGCAAAAAAAGAAAAAAAAAGAAAAAAAAAAAAGGAAAAGAAAAGAAAAAAAAAAAAACGCAGACAAACAAATCACAAGACAAAACACGAGGCGTTTCGATCTCTTAAGTTTTCTTCAGATCAGATACAAAACACTCGGGACAACGAAAATGAACGAGCAATTGCCTGAAGAAGACCTAAGAGGTCGAAATGCGTCGTGCAAAATTTAAACACACACACACACACACACACACACACACACACACACACACACACACACACACACACACACTCAGGACACGAAAATGCTGCCTAGTTTTCACGGAATATCTGGGCTAGTTACTGGATAATCGTCACAGAATATCATCACTCATTTCTGTATTTTGCATAAGATACTAGAATAATCTGACTCAGTATTGAGTGAGCTCCACAGAATAGCATGGTTAATTATCTATTGCACAGTTTCACTGAAGGCTACGGTTTATTGTTGCGCCGTTTTCACGCAATATCAAGGCAGACTGCTGAATAGTTTATGGCAAACTAAGCAAAAACATATTAACGATTGGAAAGAGGCCGCCTGCTATTCTGCTAGCTGCAACAATGGCGTGTAATACATTCTTCAAAAAAAAACTTTAAACGTGAATGTGGTAATTGTTGCTGTGGATACTCTCTTTGACAACCAGATCAGATTGTCATTTGCATGAGAAAAAAAGAATTACGCAAAACGCGTGCTCTCTCTCTCTCTCTCTCTCTCCTCTCTCTCTCTCTCCTCTATCTCTCTCTCTCTCCCTCTGTATCTCTCTGCCTGTCTGTCTGTCTGTCTGTCTGTCTGTCTGTCTGTCTCTCTCTCTCTCTCTCTCTCTCTCTCTCTCTCTCTCTCTCTCTTCTTCTTCTTCTTCTTCTTCTTCTTCTTCTTCTTCTCTTTTTTCTTCTTCTCTCTCTCTATCTGTCTGTCTGTCCGTGTGTCCGTCCATCTGTCCGTTTGTCTGTCTCTCTGTCCAACTGTCTGTTCTCTGTCTGTGTCTGTGTCTCTCTGTTCTGTCTGTCTGTCTGTCTGTCTCTCTCTCTCTCTCTCTCTCTCTCTCTCTCCTCTCTCTCTCTCTGCACGTCAGTCTCTCCCTCCTTAACTTCTGAGAACGAACCTCTCCCAAGGAATCAGTTCAGCATACATATCGATTAGGGGTATTCGATGCAATAGCTTAGTGCCAGACGTAGTACCAGACAGCCGTTTTCGGAAAATGGAAATGGGGACTTTATGGGAAGAAGAGGAGGAGGAAGAGAGAAAGAGGAGAGGACAGCATGTGTGGAATGTGCGTGCGCATATATAGAGACTTTGTCTTCAGCATAATTATAGAGCCTAATTTGTCTTCAGCAGAGATGGATATGGAAGCAGAGAAGGAGAAAGGATCGTGTGTAGTAGAATGTGGTGCGTATGGGTGTTTGTGTGTGTGCGTGCGTGCGTGCGCGTTTGTGTATTTGTGTGTGTGCGTGCGTGCGTGCGTGTGTGTGTGCGTGCGTGCGTGTGTGTGCGCGCGTGTGTGTGTGTGTGTGTGTGTTTGTGTGTGTGCGCGCGCGCGCGCGTTGGGACAGGAGTGACAGATGGAAAGATAGGGGAGATGGGGATGGAGAGAGCTAGCAGCTTGACTTTGGGATTGTAACGGGTTGAAAGGATTGGAGGCGGCCAATCTGATAGCTCAATACTGGCCCCCTTTTGCCTCCACTGATCAGACGGCGGCCCTCTGATCCGGTGTGGACGGTCGGAAATCATCAACAGAGAAGGTCTGGGATGATGCCCTGACGGAGACAATTGAATCCTTCAGCAAACATCAAGTTAATGCCAGGATAATGACACCAGGCAGCGACAGTTAGTTCCTTCGTCAAACAACAAATTGACACCTAGAGAATGACAGCAGGCAGCGACCATTACTTCCTTCGTCAAACAACAAATTGACACCTAGAGAAATGACAGCAGCAGCAGCGACCATTACTTCCTTCGTCAAACAACAAGCTGACACCAAGAATATGACAGCAGTTGCGCTGTGTATGATACAGTACAGTGTCAGGCTGAACTCTGCAGTTTGGTATAGTGTAGTGAGCCCAGGAAGTACAATACATATCAATATAATAAATGCTATTCAGAGCAACACAGTTTAATGCAAAACAACATGATGCAGTACAACACAATACAATAATTTACAATGCAATTGAATGCAACAGAACACAAAAAAAAATGCAGTACAATACTTAAACTGCAATACACTGCCAAAATTAAAAGAAAATTAATGCAATGCAGTAGAATGCGACCCAATGGAATACATTCCAACACGGGTACAAGAGAACAAAAACAGTGCAGTACAATTCAATGTTGTACAATTAAGCACAGAGCTGTACAATACAGTGCCATACCAATCTACATGTGTAATAATACAATACAATGCAACACAAACACTGCCCAAACAATAGTACAACACAATACATCATGACACAATAACATGCAGTTCAAAATAATATAATGGAATGTGATACAAAAACATACAGTACAACACAACACAAATCAACAGAGTTATAATAGTTACAATTCAACTGAATACAACACAGTAGAATGTTATACAACACAATGCTGCATAAGACAACACGGGCTCAACACCACACAATGTCATTCAATAAGCACACTACTGCATACAATACTACGCTATGCTACAGCGTATTGCAATACGACAAGACAAAAAAAAAAACTGGGAGGGGGGAATGAAGGGTGTAGCCAGACCTGGGAATGGGAACTTGTTGGCGAGGACTGGAGCCAGCCACTCTGCCAGCTCCATACATGCATAATCCCGACCTGTCACCACTGGTCAGACGGCTGTCCTTTGATCCTGTGTGGACAGCCGGAAATCATCACCAAGAACGGTCGGGAAGGATGCACGAATAGGGACCATCAGATCCCTCATCAAATATCAGGCTGACACCAGGAGAATCACACAAGACACACTGTGTAGGATCCTGTGCGGTACCAGACAGTTCGATGCAGTGAAATATAAGTATACTGTGGCAGATTGTAGTTCGATACGTGCAATACAATTTACTGTTGTACAAAATGCAATGTCATGCAACACATTGCCCTCATACAGTTGATGCAGAACAATACTATAAAGTGCAATACAGTGCAATGCAGTGAAATGCAACACAGTGTATGACAATACAGTGCAATGTAATACTATTAAAAAAAAAACAGTCGATGCAGTGCAATACAACAAAGTACACTACTGTACAATGCAGTAGAAAGTAACACACTGCAACACAGTAGAGTACAATACAATCAATGCATTATAACACAGTAGAATTACACAAAATCATAGTTTGCAGCGCACAAATGACTATTTACCTTTCAACACAACACAGAACACAAGTACATCCAGTACAATGTAATCAAAACAGTTCAATACACTAAAGTGTAATAACAATACAATATAACGACATAATAGCTTGCAGCGCACAAATAAGTGATTTTCAACCTTCAAAAACAGTACACATCATTGTCACATCCAACAAAGCTGAATAACTAACATTATGTTCTGTGCCTTTTTTTTTTTGACAGCTTTAAAACATGGCTTCAGCGGGTTCTTTTTGAGTAAGTCGATAAGATCTGACCGAAAAAAACAAAATTGAAATCTGGATTCTCTGGTGTTGACAAAGATTTGATCTCCTGCTTCTTTTTTTCCTCCCGCAATCATGTTTTTTTATAAAATCGACCGCTTGGGAGACGTGGGTTTGGGGAACAACAGCAATTTCTAGAAATATACCTGAAATCAAAACAGTAACAGGATCATCAATGACGTAACACAGGTTCTTTTTTTCTGACAAGAAAGGAATACACTCCTGTACTTCTGCCACAGAGAAGACTTCGACTTTTTCACCAAATGCACTACATGTCTTTTCTCTAATTTGCGTTTTTGTCAACTTTTTTTCCCATCCCGATGCGGTATTGCAAGCTGGGTCACGCAGTACATTTACACTTCTGTCATTCCATACCCTTTGTGGAATTCAAACTTACCGAGTTATATCTCTGCTGAAAATATGGCTTTGCAAGCAAGAGAGCCCTGATGACGTTTTTTGATGATGGACATTTCGACCGGCAGTAGCCCTCCACTACCACATTTTCTGCATTCCACGTGCACATTACCCCGCTTTGCATTTTACCTGTCAGGACAGACATCCCTGGATCTGAAGCCTTGGCCATCGCTATCATTGTATTACTCTCTCAAGCCGGGGAGGGGAAAAAGGATAGGCAGATGAAGAGTATTGAGGGTTCGGAATGGGACTAGTCTGAAACACAGCATGGAGGCTGGAGGTTTGAAGCGAAGATCGAAGATTTTTTTGCTCTTGCTTTGGTTGTCAGAAATTTCCTCGATCGTCGTCTCTTTAATGCTATCACATTGCAGCTGTCACTGTTCCGAACTCACTGTGACAAGCTAGAAACAGTGACTGATTTGTACAGACCGGATGTTTATTGGGGTGTACCTCTCTGCTTAATTCTGCTGTTTCATGCATGTCTTTCATGTTAGTTAAGGTCTCTTCCTTTACGGAATTACGAAGTCTTGAGAGACTGAATGCAACAATTGTTTACGTATGATAAGGTCTTGCGGACTTCATTTGGCGCGCGCGCGTGTGTGTGTGTGTGTATCTGTGTCTGTGTATGTATGTGTGTGTGATGCGTGCGTGCATGCATACGTGTGTGTGTATGTGTGTGCGTAGGTGCGTATATATGCGTGTGCGTGCGTGCATGTGTGTATATGTATGTGTATGTGGGTGTGGGTGTGGGTGTGTGTGCACAGACCTGCTCATGTGTTCATTTGTATGGTTGAAAGCATTGTTACAGACTTTAAAAAAAAAAT
>JADBJO010001326.1:327500-335000 GCA_016801955.1 Conus betulinus | reverse complement strand
GTGTGCATGCGTGCGCAATGTGTGGACGGTCGATCATGGACATGTTTTCAACGAAAACAGTCAGTCTGAAATCACCCAGCTAGGTGATTCATGGAGTGAAAACGAGTCAACTGGAGAAAAGGTCCAGAAAAATGGAAGGAAGATGAAGAAAAACAACAAACAAGAAAGCAACGACACAAACTACAACAACAAACCCCCACAAAAAGAAGAAGCAGGACAAGACATGGAAGAAAATGAGACAGTGGTAAAGGAGGTGGTGGAAAACAAGAAGACAAAGGAGCAGGCGGAGGAGGAGAAAAAGAGGGAGAAGGAAAAGAAGAAAAAGAAGAATAGAAAAAAAAGCAATAAGAAGTAAACGAAAAGAAAAAGAAAAGGTGGATTAGAGGAAAAAAAAAACAGAGGAAGATGACCAGGACCATAACAACGACGATGACGAGGAAGAAGGGGAGAGAAGGAGGACGAGAAGATGCTGCTTCTAGTTAGATTAAAAAAATAAATGATGATGACGATGACGATGACGACGACGACGACTACGATGATGATGATGATGATGATGATGGTGGTGGTGGTGGTGGTGGTGGTGGTGGTGATAATGATTATGATGATGATGATAAAAGAAGAAGAAGAAGAAGAAGACGAAAGTATACATTTTTAAGAAATTAAACACCACACAAATACAAATCCTCTTTGTGCTTCAAAACAATCAGGTACAATCCCTTGCCCCACCCCCCCCCCCCCCCCCACCCCACCCCCTGCCCCTCTCCCCCCAGCTAACCATCTTCTTTCCCTTCCTTCTTCTTCAACCCCGTTCCTCTGTCCAGCTCAGTGAAACAAAAATGAGGTACATCCTCTTTGATCCCCTCCTGTCCCTTCCAATCCCCTCTCCACCTGCGACCCTCCTCCCTCCCTTCTTTCTCTCCCCTAACCTCTCCCTCTGTCTAGTTCAGTGCTCTGTTCTATTTCCACAATCAAATCTGACTGCTGACCTTATCGCCGTTGTTGACCTCGTTGAGCAGGTGCTGAGTGCCGGAAACGAAAGTACCACGCATACTGGATTCGTCTTTGCTGATTGGTCTGATAAACCCACCCCACCCCCCCCCCCCCCGCCCCCACACCACCCACCACCACACACCACCACTCTTCCCCTTAAGGAGCGAGGAGTGGGATCGATGTGATAGGCCTTTGACTAAGCACACTGCCATTGGCTTTGCTGATGGATCAGACGGTGCGGCTCGTAAGGCAAAGATGAAATCGGTATGGTATGTCTTTGCTGGGTTCAGTTCAGTCAGTAGCTGAGTACGGCCCCCTTTTAGATCTCTCTCTCTCTCTCTCTCTAGTGCTCATGTTGGTCAGCATTTTTTTTCGGACTTTTGAAAGAGAGAGAAAGATCTAGATTTCCTAGGATACTGATAGATGGGGAGGAGACACAAAAGAAATAACTCTCTGTGTGTGTGTGTGTGTGTGTGTGTGTGTGTGTGTGTGTGTGTGTGTGAGAGAGAGAGAGAGAGAGAGAGAGAGAGAGAGAGAGAGAGAGTTATAATTTCCCACATTACCGTTAGACTGACTCATGGACGAGAGTAGCGGGTTACAGTAGAACGGGATCTTGCTATTCCGTTTTTTGAATGAACAGCTCAGGCAGCGACAAAGACTTTTCCATCCGTAACCAAACAAAAGACAAAACGGTAAATGGATAAAGGCACTAACATGGAAGATCTCTAGACTAATATGTCGTCTGCTTAAGATGGCTCAGTCGTTTTAGTATCAAGAGTTTTAGGCAGTGGGAGTAGATTCTTTATAGGCCCACTAGGCAATGGGAAGGTAGCTGCGTATGGATGCAAGATGATTCTTGAACGTCAGCTCTCACAATCGAAACATGTAGTACGTACATTTACTGTCACATTAGCCAGTTTTAGCCAATCCCTACAGATCATTTGCAGACAGAGCAACGATTTGCATGCATCATTTCACACACTTATGTTTCATGTAATGTGTTTTTTTAGTGCCTGTTCATTTTTGACCAGTTTTCAGCAATACTGAAATCTGATTCAGTCTTCTTGGAATACAATTACATAGGCTAAAAAAATGACACATAAGGACGGACATCATGCATTAACATTTTCACAATCCGCATACTTTCACAATAATCTTTTTCTTTTTGTTTCCAAATATTTGACTCGCTTCACAGAATGATTGACACTCCATAGTGCGACCTTTATACCTGGTAGTAAGTTTTCCCAATATCTGTCAAAATGGACCATTCCTCAAGTTCACAGAAGGCCTGGTGAAGTATGCTAGCCGCAGCTGGCCGTCCTCTTTACAATGGTCCTTGGAAAGGGGTCTTGAGAGCAAAACCTTGGCTGCTAATGCACGAAAACGTGATGTGTGTGTGTGTGTGTGTGTGTGTGTGTGTGTGTGACACAAAATGACACCAGGCACCCCTGAGCCCACCGACTCCTCAAACTGGGGATAAGAATGAACAAGAATATGAAGAATTCTCTGGTGCATAAACATTATTCTATACCTTTGAACACTTTAATAACATTCCTGATGAAAATGTACATCCAAGGGTGAGGGGAGGTGGGGGGTCAGAGAAAGGGAGAGAAAGGGAGATATATGGATAAAGGACGAGGGAAAAAAGGAGAGAGAGAAAGAGAGACAGACAGACAGACAGACAGAGAAAAAAATGAATTATACCTTCAACTGGCCAAAAGCTATAAATATAAGGTCAAACAAAAACATAAATGAAGCGCTAAAAACAAAACAGTTTTTGTTTTATTTTGCTTTCTTTTTTTATGCACATCTGTGTGAACTAAAAATCTTTTATGCATCATACAAAAAGAAACAAAATCATATGCTCACTATCACACTCCCACCCACTTGTGTTCAATAAAATCCTGCCTTATTTTTTCGAAACAAACAAACAAACGTAGCCTTCTGACTCTCCAAACAGAATCATTTCTCAGTATGTAGAAGTACAGGTTGGTCACTAAATTTCAGATACTTCTGACTTCAGCTTCTGTACCGTATGTAGCTTATATCGCATGTTTCTCATCTTCGAGTACGACTTGCACATTAGACAATTTATGCATGCAGTTTGTAATATGTTAAGAGAGAGAGAGAGAGAGAGAGAGAGAGAGAGAGAGAGAGAGAGAGAGAGAGAGATGTGATGGGAGGATGGAGGGACAAACGGATAAGAAATTGCGTTGATTTTGCATGATGACCACCAGACGAAGGAAAATACCCAACAGCCTATTTCAAAGCACATGGCAATAGAAATGTGTGTGTGTGTGTGTGTGTGTGTGTGTGTGTGTGTGTGTGTGTGTCTGTGCGTCTGTGTATGCGTGTGTATGCGTGTGTGCGTGAATATGTGAGTGTGTGTGTTGTGCGTGCACGCATGTGCACGTATGTATTTGCATGTGTGCGCGCGTGTTCCACGCAAGGAACCAGTCTGCCTGGAATATCCAGCAACATTACAAAAAAAAAAAAAAAGGGAATGAAAACGAACCCCTCAAAAAAATCCTGAAAAGGAATACCAAGAAGAACGCAACAACAAAAGGACAAGAACGGCACCATTCACAAGGAAAAGGATGATGACAGAAAAGAAAAGAAATAAGACGACGGAGAAGAAGATAGAAGAAGAGCAGAACAAATATGAGGAGGAGGAAGAGGAAAAGAAGGAGGAGGAGAAGGAAATGAAGAACAACCTGAAGAGGACGAATCATAGAGGGGGGGGGGGGGGGGGGGGAGGAGGGGGGGGGGGGATGAGCAAAAGGTGAAAGAAGGAAAGAGGAGGAAAAAGAGAAGGAAAATAATGATGTTGATCACAATTAGAATGGAAAACAGTCAGGGAAGGAGAAGGTGCTGCTAACCATAAGAGTAAACAAAATAAGTGATGGTGTTGATGATGATATTGATGACAACGACGGCGACGACGACGACGACGACGATGATGATGATGAGAAGGAGAAGGAGAAGAAGAAGAGGAGGAAGAATAAACAAATTTTTAAACAAACTTCTGGACCCATACAGAATCAAATCCTCTTTTGAGCTACAAAACAAATGAGGTGCATGAGGTCCACTGCTCACCCCCAACCCGCCATCTTTCACCATCGTCCCTTCTTACTGCCAAGTTCCACCTCTTCCAGCTCAGGAATATACATTTCTAACGAATTCTAACCCCAAGCAGAATCAAATTGAATGAGGTACACCTTCTCCGCTTCACTGCCGTCCTGCATCCCTCCCTTCTCCCCCCACCACCCTTCCTCCGTCAGCTCTGTGCCCTGTTTTGTTGCTACCTTCAAATTTCACACCTAACCTCCTTACTCTTGATCTCATTCATTAAGTGGTGGGTGTCTTAAACGGAAGTACAATCTAAATTGTTTTCGACTTCGTTGATTGATTAGGTAACTCCTCTCGAGGAGCAAGGAGAAAGATCAATATAGTGAGTATGTGACCTTGCACACGGCTATCGTCTTCGCTGATTGGTCAGATTAACTCCCTGAAGGGGCGAGGGATAAGATCAAAGTGGTGGGTGTGTGACCACGCACTCGGCAGGTGGCTTTGCCGATTGGTCAGATTTCTCCCCTCGAGGGGCAACCAGTGAGACCAGTCTAGTGGCTCTCTGTACGATCTGTTTCAGATTGTTGTCAAGAACAGTCTCGGTTTTTTTTTTCGGTGTGTGTGAAGGGACATGTTCCATCAGTCAATGAAGTGTTCGGGCTGGACCAGTTAACGTTCTCTCAGACTCAAGAGAGAAAAAAAAAAAAAAAAGGGAATGAAAACGAACCCCTCAAAAAAATCCTGAAAAGGAATATACCAAGAAGAACGGCAACAACAAAAGGACAAGAACGGCACCATTCACAAGGAAAAGGATGATGACAGAAAGGAAAGAAATAAGACGACGGAGAGAAGATTAGAAGAGAGCAGAACAAATATGAGGAGGATGAAAGAGGAGAAAAGAAGGAGGAGGAGAATGAAATGAAGAACAACAACACTGAAGAGGACGAATCATAGAGGGGGGGGGGGGGGGGGGGGGGGGGGAAGATGGGGGGGGGGGGGCAAAAAGGTGAAAAGAAGGAGAAAGAGGAGGGAAAAGGAAGAGAAGGAAAATGATGATGTTGATCACAATAGAATGGAAAAACAGTCAGGGAAGGAGAAGGTGCTGCTAACCATAAGAGTAAACAAACTAATTGATGGTGTTGATGATGATATTGATGACAACGACGGCGACGACGACGACGACGACGATGATGATGATGAGAAGGAGAAGGAGAAAAGAAAGGAAGAATAAACAAATTTTTAAACAAACTTCTGGACCCATACAGAATCAAATCCTCTTTTGAGCTACAAAAACAAATGAGGTGCATGAGGTCCACTGCTCACCCCCACCCGCCATCTTTCACCATCGTCCCTTCCGTTACTGCCAAGTTCCACCTCTTCCAGCTCAGGAATATACATTTCTAACGAATTCTAAACCCAAGCAGAATCAAATTGAATGGAGGTACACCCTTCTCCGCTTCACTGCCGTCCTGCATCCCTCCCTTCTCCCCCACCACCCTTCCTCCGTCAGCTCTGTGCCCTGTTTTTGTTGCTACCTTCAAATTTCACACCTAACCTCCTTCTCTTGATCTCATTCATTAAGTGGTGGGTGTTTAAACGGAAGTACAATCTAAATTGTTTTCGACTTCGTTGATTGATTAGGTAACTCCTCTCGAGGAGCAAGGAGAAAGATCAATATAGTGAGTATGTGACCTTGCACACGGCTATCGTCTTCGCTGATTGGTCAGATTAACTCCCTGAAGGGGCGAGGGATAAGATCAAAGTGGTGGGTGTGTGACCACGCACTCGGCAGGTGCTTTGCCGATTGGTCAGATTTCTCCCCTCGAGGGGCAACCAGTGAGACCAGTCTAGTGGCTCTCTGTACGATCTGTTTCAGGTTGTTGTCAAGAACAGTCTCGTTTTTTTTTCGGTGTGTGTGAAGGGACATGTCCATCAGTCAATGAAATGTTCGGGCTGGACCAGTTAACGTTCTCTCAGACTCGTTGCGCATTGAGAGAGAGAGAGAGAGAGAGAGAGAGAGAGAGAGAGAGAGAGAGAGAGAATCTTCCTGATTTCCCTGGAGACTGGTAGATGTAAGGCAGCACGAAAGAAAATGCTGAGAGAGAGAGAGAGAGAGAGAGAGAGAGAGAGTTCTAAATTTTCCAAGTATATTGTTGGGACAGGGGCATTGACACACCATATAGTCAGGACAGCCATGCATTGGCGTGCCAAAGGGAAATTTCCTTTCGCTTCTCAAAAACTCTCCGCTTCCAGCAAGTGAAATCGAAAACTGCCAGTGCTTGATTCCAACACGTCTAGAGGGATCTGCTGCGCCATTCTTAGTGGCATGATCAGAGGGTGACAAAGACCTTTCTTTTCCAGTTAGTACCAACAGAGGAAAAGAACCGATGAATAGACAGATGCACTTATATGGAAGATTGTAGAGTAATATGTCGTCTGCCGAAGATGCGTCAGTCGTTCCGGAATCAAGTTATAACCAGTCAAAATATACTCTTTAGAAACCTTCTAACCAGTTGGAATGCAGTTTATGTAAGTGAGCGGGTTTGACCCTTTAACTTCTAGTTCTACAATCATGACACTTTCAATGAAGACTTTATTAACACCAAATGCTGCCAATCCTACAGAACTATTGCACCAACGATCCTTTTCAATCCACGATCAACGATTTGCTCGCATCATTTTACACATTCACACGATCTGTTTTGTGTGTTTCATTGTAATTGAGCTCGTGTCTAGCCAGCGATACAGTCTGTTTCTGTCTTCTTGACATTATTTTAAGTGGCTTTAAAAGCTAAAATCAGACAACAAAATGACACATTAGGAAGTACACCATCTCTTCATAGTTTTACAAATGGGCATATTTTGAAGACAGTTTTTTTTTTCTTTTGATATGCAATATTCCCCTCGCCTAAGCAAGGCTATCGATAGGGTCTATACTGTGAACTTCGTGATCGGAAATAGTAGTTTTTCTAACGCCTGGTCCTGTCCACAAAGCCACCAAAGGCCTGGTGAAGCATGTTTATCCCAGCCGTCCACCGGAGATGGGTCTCTCAAATAACACTAAGTTGCCAGTGCATGAAAACTTGTGTGTGTGTGTGTGTGTGTGTGTGTGTGTGTGTGTGTGCGCGCGCGCGCGTGCGTGTGTGTGCGTGCGCGCGCGCGCGCGTGCATGTGTGTAAGCGCGCACGCGTGCATGTGTGTGTCCCACAAAATGTCATCTTCAATGTCCCCCTACTGCCTCAAACCAAGGAATGAAAATTTTTTAAAAAAAAAAGAGAGGACAAAGAGAAAGGAAAGAGAAAATAAAAAGAAGTGTACATATTTGCTTTGGACATTTAAAAAATTCTACTCAGAAAATAAGCTCAGGGGCGAGGGCAGATGGTAGCAGGGAGAGAGAGAGAGAGAGAGAGAGAGAGAGGGAGAGAGAGAGAGAGAGAGAGA
>JADBJO010001326.1:315000-320000 GCA_016801955.1 Conus betulinus | reverse complement strand
AGAAAATTTTTTTTTAAACTTTCTGTTTTCTACTTAAAGTTTTCCAAGGAAACTGATGTCTTGTAGCTTAATATTATATCCATTGCCAAATACTTGTATTACAAGGATAATGTCTATCAAGGGGTAAATATATTTCCTATAGGTTCGTGTATATTTTGTTACTTCAGTGTGTGCGTGTGTGTGTGTGTGTGCGTGTGTGTGTGTGTGTGTGTGTGTGTGTGTGTGTGTGTGTGTGTGTGTGTGTGTGTGTGTGTGTGTGCGTGTGTGTGTGTGTGTGTGTGTGTGTGTGTGTGTGTGTGTGTGTGTGTGTGTGTGTGCGTGTGTGTGTGTGTACGTGCGTGCGTGCGTGTGTGTGTGTGTGTGTGTGTGTGTGTGTGCGTGCGTGCCTGCGTGCATGTATGTGTGTGTATATGTGTGTGTGTGTGTGTGCGTGCGTGCCTGCGTGCGTGCGTGTGTGTGTGTGTGTGTGTGTGTGTGTGTGTGTGTGTGTGTGTGTGTGTGTGTGTGTGTGTGTGTGTGTGTGTGAGAGAGAGAGAGAGAGAGAGAGAGAGAGAGAGAGAGAGAGAGAGAGAGTAAAAGCACTTCAGGGAACACGCCTGAAAAATGAATTGAAATTCAGGAAATGAGATTGCATTTCCTTACTATTTTAGGCAGTAGATGGCTTCCCTTCGTAAAAATTCGCAGAGAATATACTCGATGCACATTCCTTAATCGCGCATAAACTCTGTGACATACGCACCATTAACCACAAATTGCTACATGAATTTTCTAAACGCAATTTTTTTTTCTTATCATAGCAGGGGCATACAGAACCCTCTTGGCAGAGAGGGCACAGTAGTCGTGCGTTTTCCTTTCTTTCTTTTTCTTTCTTTTTCATCTTCCGCGCCACAACAGTGGCATTAGCCCCATGCCGCTCATTCCGGCTCCCCGTCCGCAGCCACATCCCCGGCTTAACCCGCCGCAACCCTGGTACCGGCCATCCATAATGAGCAGGAAACATCAAGTCGCCATGGGGAAACCCACCAGAAGAGACACCCGCACTGCTGCCGAGTCACATCAGTGGTGTTCAGTGGCGCCTGTTCTGATCCAATATACACCGAACTCCACCTTTTAAGGCCCCTACTGACGACGATGACAATAATCTCAGTCGTGAAGCCAGCGTAAGTGTATCACCCTGGAGAATGCCACCACGTCCGTCCAACAACAGTCCCCACACGAACATGCCGATATCGGTGACCGCAACACGAAGTCAGCAAGGGCACAGACGTGGAGAGGGCAGGAGGACAGCAGGACTTGGAGGGCCAGAGAATTGGAGACGTTTCATGTTTCATTAAGCTGAACGAGGAGGATGAGATGATGAAGATGGCGCTATGAAGTTCCATTTTAGTGTGAGACTGTGTGGCACGCCTATACTCCACGCTTACTTTCGTGATATATCCGAGCGTCAACAAGACCCGTGAATTACAGACATCCGCGGTGTTGGTAGGTAAATTTGAGCAACACTCTCGGAGACACACAATTGTTAAGTGCATGATACTCGGCCGTGTAGTTCAAGTATTCCCAGCTTAGCCCAGAGCAAACTCAACTCAACAAATAAATGACTCTGGCGGGACACAAACCCATTACCTCCCAGCCGGGAAACAGCGGCGCTAACCATTGCACCACGGCTGCTGGTGAATATTTCTTTGTCCACTCGTGCTTGCCCTCGAAAGCAGAGACGGGTATCTGCTTTGTTGCAAAGCCCTGAAAGATCCAGCAATCCGGAATTGTGCTCATTTAAGTAAGATGTGAATGAGAATCGTACGAGAATTCTCGTTCACAACACCGTTCGTAAATGTCTTTTTAGTCCGGCACTCGGAATTTGTTTTTTAACTATGTCTACCTGTTTTGCTATCAAAGTGATGATCGGTCTGGAGAAATGTTGCAAAGTCTTGAAAGATTAAGCAGAACTATACTGTATTTGGCTGCCTCAGAAAGATCATCTGTATTCAATGGTTTGATACTATCAGTCACACTGGACAGCTCGCATACCATCTAACAGCTGAGGACTAAATCAAGAGACAAAAACAGGGGATAGATCAGACATACTCCGAGGACACCAGTTTCAAACACCACCAGACAATCCTTCAGTGTTAGCCCCAAGGCAAGAAAACGATGCCAGACCAAGATACATACGGAATGATGCCGAATCAGACACCACATCGATGAGACACATTTATGTAAGGACATTTATGAGGATTGTATGCAACTTTGCTTAACTGAGGCCAAGGTTTCCTTAGCAGTAAATGAAGGAGTAAAAGATGAACTTTGGTCATCCATTGGCCCAGAAGATCCTGCAGAATACTTAGAAATGTCCACGTAAAATATCTTCTGACCCATTAATACAATCACAATCTGTGAGTGAGAAGAGAGTTATCAGATTCTTGTCTGTTCAATTCAATCCGTTCAAGATCATATATTGAGTTTAGTCGAAATGAAAAAAAAAGAAAAAAAAAAGAATATCGAGTTCCTAATCAAATTAAGTAAATTATTTCCTCTTTATATTATTTTCATTTTCTTTATGAAATTAAAAAAATGTTACTGGATAAAAAAAAAAGGTCACAACTTTACGTTTTGTTTGTGATAGAAGGAATGAATACCTGCAGCTTGTTTGCATCATCCAATTTGTTTATATTCTGGCCAAATCATGATGATGATCTTCATCTCATTGTCTTACTCTTCTTTTTCCTGTATTCATAGTTGTATGTGAGTGTGTGCGCGCGCACACACACTCACACACACACACACACACACACACACACACACACACACACACACACACACACATCAATCATAACCTGCCCTCATCATGTGTTGCACAGTTGAAGGACAACTTCGTGATGTCCAGCATGCTGGAAGCCCTCAAGAAACAACCACACACGTCTCCACTCCCTTCCCCGCCCCACTCTTCCTCCACGGCCACCGACTCGGGCGCCTCGCAGCCTGCAGAGGTGAGCGAGTCTGGCACCATGAGCTGCACGTGCCGCACAGTCCCTGACGTGGTGTGCTGGGACTGTGCTCTCTTCGTCTGTGGCACGTGCTCCGTGACCAAGCATGCTCAGTGCTCTCAGGTAATGCTGCAGGTGTAAACGGCTGCTTTTATGGTCTAATCGCGAGAAAGTTTGCAAGAAACTGGCCAGTAGCATAGCACGACACACAGGCTTATATTTTGTAAGTATAAGCAAAGGCAAAAACAACAACAACAACAAAAATTGTTTGAACAACGTAGTCTTTAATTCATGTGACACTGAAGTTCGAACACTAAGAGAATCCAAGGAAATAATCCCCAACATTTACAAACCTACCTTGAATTGAGCTAAGGGACTGGCGAACATTCATCAGACTCATTACAGTCTGTAAGGGCGAGGGGCAGAAAGAGTCTGTTCTTATTGTGCACCATCATTTATTTCCCCACTCCCCCCCCCCCCCCCCCCCCCCCCCCCCCACACACACACCCTATACAGTAACCTTCTCTGGTTGGTGCGCAAAATGATGGTCATTCTTCTTCTCAATCAATCTAAAGTCGCCTTTCATTATTTGCAGAACGTTCATTGCGCACGTAACAAATTGCGTGATATGTTCTTTTGTGTGTAACCCATCTTCAGTGCACTTGTGGTGCATTATTATCAATAATGGTAATCCTATTCCAGATTCTGTCCATCAAACATCAAATCTTAAACAAATGTTAGCGAACCGCCGAGACAAACGTGGACAAACGAGTCACACACAAGACAAAACACGACGCGTTTCACACTTAGGTCTTCTTCAGGCAAAACACAAACAAATAGGGCAATGAAAATGAAGCTAAATGAAAAATTCGTTCATTTTCATTTTCATTGTCCTATTTGTTTGTGTCTTGCCTGAAGAAGACCTAAGAGGTCGAAACGCGTCGTGTTTTTGTCTTGTGACTTGTTTGTCCACGTTTCGCTTGGCGGTTCTCTAACATTTCAGATTTGTTTAGATTTCCGCCTGCAGTCGTCTCACTTTGCAACTACGTCAAACATCATGACAGAACTGGTCGTTAATTGGGAATATGACAGTTTTATCATGGGCGGGAGGAAATGCTATCTGAAGTAAACGTGTGCGTCATAATGACATACCTTCGCTCGCTCAGAGTTCAGCTTCTGCTTAAAAAGAGGAGAGTGGAATTCCTCAGTTGCAGCAAAATGGTATCTTGGATTGTTTCGGCTCTAGACTCTTCTGAAAACGCAGGACGATCGTTCATGTTGAATCCTCTTCATTTTTAAGATTCGACCATGATTCCGCTACCCCCGCCGCATCATTCTCTCTCTCCCTCTCTCACTCTCTCTCTCTCTCTCTCTCTCTCTCTCTCTCTCTCTCTCTCTCTCTCTCTCTCTCTCTCTCTCTCTCTCTCCGCCGAACCACTCCGCTTATTTGTTTATTCCCTTCTTTAATTTGATCAGCTATAACCCCGCGCTACCGGATACCTTTGAGGATGTGGTGTAGCGTATATGGACTAGTCTGCACGCAGTGACACCTCTTTTGATGACACTTCAGTTCAATGTACTTGTCTTCCCTTTCTCTTTTCTCTTTTTTTTTTTTCTTTTTTTCCTCCATTCGCAAGTAGAGTCAAGGGGTGTACTTTGTGGCGTGCGATTGTGTCCATTGGCTTTTCTGCCAAACGCTATTTATATAACTGTTTATACATTTCTTTTAATGATTGTCTTTATTTCACTCTTGCTCAGATTACATTTTATCAGCAGTGTAAATGTATGTGCATCAGTGAACTTGTTTCCGGTCACAATGTCTTGAAAATCATTTGAATTGTATTCACGTTGACTTTTTTTTTTTTTTAACAGTTTCCACCACTGTTACCTTTTCTTCAGGGTACGAGATGGTAAATGTGTAAATATAGGTTGCTCTTTGTCTTCGCTGTATGGCCAAATGCCTGAAGAAAAGTAAACTCAGCTTCATGGAATCTGACATGATATATTATTTGT
>JADBJO010001326.1:282500-287500 GCA_016801955.1 Conus betulinus | reverse complement strand
TGTGTTGCCTTTCAGTTTTTTTCCTTCAAGGCAAAGACGAGAGAGAGAGAGAGAGAGAGCGCGGTACACACACACACACACACACACACTCACTCACTCACTCACTCAAACACACAAACACACAAGAGAGAGGGGGGGGGGGGAGGGGGGGGGGGGTAGAAGAACCTTGAAGCAATCGTACCAGGCAAAGAGTCGACAGCAGAGAAGACAGTGAAAAACAATGGTGCGGAAGGGAGGAAAACCAACGACTTTTTCCCTTCACGTCCCAGGTGACAGATCAGCTGTGATGCGCTCTGACAGGCCCAGGAAGCCGGGCGATTTGCAGGGGACACGGACGACGCGGGGTTGTGGGGGGTGGGGTGCGGGGTAAGAATACAGATAAGGAAGCTGGTGCTGGCTTCAGTGATGGTAGCGACCTCGTCCCGTTGTTGCAGTCAATCACATCAGAGAGAACGTTCTGTCTGTTCGTACACCGGCTATGTTCACCGAAGTACCGTTCTCTACTCTTTCTCTATGCACACCTGGATTTCAAGCAGAGGTAGGCCTACAGGGTGTTTAGCTTGCATTGGTTTTCCTTGTCTCTTGTTATTGCTTTTTTTTCGCACAATTGGACAAAGGTATGTAAACATCGTGAACGCTCCTGAAAGACAATATAGGTCATTCTCAAACAAATAAACAAACACACTTTCAAAAAGTGTGACCTAAGTGGTCAAAATTCAAAGAAAAAAAAAAAAAAACTATCTCCAAATTGCATGGGTGTATTATTGAACATGTACTTGAAGCAGGTGAATGCAGTCCATAATATTAATCATCATCATCATCATCATCATCATCAGCGCTCGTTTACATATAAACAAAGGAAAACTGAGAAAAAAAAAAAAGTCATGGAGAAACAGCAACAACTACACAAAAACGAACAAAAAAAAAGAAAACAGTTACAACAGAACAGTTCATGCACATTATTAAATGACATGCGCGGTAGACCTGCATCTACTCAACTATTCATTTCACTCTTCAGGTTCTGTGAACGCACGCTAGTAGTAAAAAAAAAAAAAATAAATTAAAAAAGTGAAAAAATATATCTCGTTTTCCTCTTCCAGAGACGAAGTCTTTTGTTCTGCAGTTGGCGATTCTGTGGACAGGAATATTGTATTGGGATGACGGTGCGGGTCCCAAGCCCTGCCTGTCTCCTTTCTTCCACAGTTACAGCAAATTGTCGTGAATAATATCTGTAGATTTTCTATTATGTGTGGCGAAGTGGTTAGCAATGCAGACTTCCCACTGGGTTCGATTTTTTTTTTTTTTTCTGAGCCATTTACATGTGGGATTTTTCTGCATAACCGGCTGAGGTGGCACGAAAGATAAGTCAGAAAAAAGGAAGTGTTTACCCTTCTGCTTGAATCACTTTTCTTGTTTTGAACAGCACTGGTCTGTATATCTCTGAGGCTACATTCATTGTTCAGAGTTATATCCCAGGTTTTTCTTTTTCTTTCTTTTTTTTTTGCGCATGGTGTATGTACATCTATGCACTTCAATTCATACGCTAATGTCCACTCGCATACATGGGTCCTCCTACTTCCTCTTCTTCCCTGACAGACTCCTCCCGTGCCACTACAAATCATTTCCTTGCTTTTTGCTTCTTTTTCCATTCCATAGTTTATCATAAATCATGTTGTGATACCTTTACATGTAAATGCTCAGGCATCTAACGAAATCTTTTTGAGCACATAGGATTTTAAATAAGGTTGTCTTGTCCTGTCTAATCTACAGCTGTGTTAACATTGTGCCACATTCGAGATAAATTATTACTTAACTCAAAAAGGAACTTTTGGGAAACATATACCGATGTAGATCTAGTTTCAAAGTGAGATGACTGCAGGCTGAAATCTAAACAAATCTTCAACAAATGTTAGCGAACCGACAAAAAAGAAATGGACAAACGAATCACAAGACAAAAGTGTTTTGTCTTGTGATTCGTTTGTCCACGTTTTTTGGGCGATTTGCTAGCATTTATTTAAGATATACTAATGTAGTTTGATGTCTGACAATAGGGAGACTAAAGAGGTGTTTGTAGTAGTCGGATGTAACCATGCAGATGGATATCTTATGAACAGGAAGTAAAAGAGGCACCTATAGGGGTCACCTCCCCCAGTGTAACTGGACATCAAATAATACTGAGATCCAAAGAGACATTTAGGGATTATACATATTGATGTAGCCGGGCATTTAATCAGGGAGACCTGAGAGGCATCTTCATATATTTGGATAGTAGTTGGGCAGCTAATGAGTGCGAGTCCTAACCGCCATCTTTAGTGGTAAGATATACCCATTCAGTTTGACTTTTAATACTAAGTAAACCAAAGATAGCTGTTCAGTTTAAGAAATAGTGATGTAGTAATGTATTTGATATTGGGAGTCTGATATATGTAGTGAGATATCTAATAATGGGGTCAGATAAACCTGTATAGAGAGATGTCAAATGACGGGCTCAGATAACACCATGTAGTATGTTATCTGATGATTGGGATTGGACGTATACTTGGACATGCAATGACAGGGAGACCAAAACAGCGTCTTTTGAGGCCAGGTGTTCCACCGTCGTTGGACGTGTCGTGAAAACAAAGCAAGGGAGACAAATCTTACACATGTATGTCATTCCTATCCTCTCACAAAAACTGCACCCCCAGTCAGACACTTTCTTCACACATAGTGGTTATTTCTTTGGCATTTGTTAAAGCTTGAATCTCGAGACCACAGTATTTACTCTCCTTTAGACACTGAACCTTAAAACACTTGTGTAAACTTGGATGAAGATCCTGGGAACCAGCCTGACCTTGCAGGAAAAGAATAGGACTCTAGTTCAAAGGTCCAGGGATCCATTCCCAGTCGAGACAGTCTTGTTTAAGGAGATTTTCACTTTGGAGTTACTATGTATACAGGCTCCACTCTCCTCTGAGTCCTTTACATGAAACTCGACACTGAGGTCCTGTGCATGAACACACTACAGGCAAAACAAATCTTGCATGCATGCTAATCCCCATTCCTCCTTTCATAGAAGAGTAACCATAATCTGTCCCTGTGATGAATGACAAATAGAACTCACACACACTGCTGTTGTATTGAGACACCATCCCTATAGATGGAATGTGGCTACCTTCATGGTGGGATTCAAAATGGTTGAATACGGAGGAATCTCACTGATGGTGAACCACATAACTCTAGCTGAGGAATGAAGAGAGAGAGAGAGAGAGAGACAGACAGACAGACAAACAAAGAAAGAGACAGACTGAAAGACAGAGAGACAGACAGACAGAGAAACTGAATGAAAATCTGTGCCCACTACTTTCCTGTCATCCATTAGACAAGAAAACAGACAGGACCAAAACTACTACTCTGCTCTATCAGAGAGTTACAAGTTTTATCAGCTAAGGACAAAGCAACAATGGAGTGATGTATAGTTAGGGCATATTCTGAGCATCAACAGTCCTACTTTTTTTAATGTAACTGTCAGCAAAATGAAATTACAATTTTAGGCTAATAGGTGTTTTTCTGAGTTTCCTTTTCAACAAGCAAATAACAAAAGATAAAAAAAAAAAACTACAAATATCACAAACACATGAATTTTATATATGATTTAATTGCAAACATTGTATGATCAATACAACAGTTATTTCACTTGCACTAATAAACACACATTGCATATTACAATCAGAGCATGCACCAAAACACACACACACACACACACATGTACACACAATCAGAGCATGCACCAAAACACACACACACACACACACACACACACACACACACACACTCTCTCACACACATTTACAATCAGAGCATGCACCAAAACACACACACACACACACACACATGTACACACACACAGACATGTATTACAATCAGAGCATGCACCAAACACACACACACACACACACACACACACACACACACACACACGCACACACACACACACACACACACACACATGTGCATATTACAGTAAGAGCATGCATCAACACACACACATATTACAGTAAGAGCACACACACACACACACACACACACACACACACACACACAGAGATGATCTCTAAGCCACTAGAGTTCCTCTGCTTTGGGTAAAAATCATCATAGCAAGACTGTGCTAGCCATGCAATATATTCAGGCATCCTCCTTGTCACATTCACAAACTTCACATCAAGGTCCCCATCATCAAGAACAGCAAGTTTGCAAAGCTGGTCTACATAAAAAGTTCACTAGTCTTGGAATACATTTGCTGTATATCTGCATTGATAGGCTTCTATTACATCAGCAGGCAGGTGTATCCTAATCATTTTTATTGCTGAAAAAAAAAATGTGCAGCCATCAAAATGAATAGATTCAGTATGAATGAGACACTCTTGACAAGACTTGCCTCTGTTCTATTCTGACTAAACATGATGAAATCAATAAGTATAAAGCTTTAAAACAAAACCAAAAAAAAAAACATATACACATCAGAAATATGATCTGAGGCAGATTACATAGACTTGGCTTTGATTCTGTTCAAGCGTACCACTTTGAACTACATGGTATAAAATGTGTATGTATATATCAATGCATTGATATCCCTGAGTCCAATGCACCAGCTTTTGGACGGTCCTTGACAGCTCAGCAGCATGCCTGCCGGCCACAATTGAACATTAGGATGACAGATGGTAGAGCACAAAGCTTGCAGTCAGATGCTGTGAGACGGAACTCTCTGGCGCCCAGTACAACTGGCATTTTCACTGTCTGAGCGTGTTTGTTCTGAAGGTATGAATGCAGCGTTTGACAGGCTCCCAACCCAGCTCTCCTGGAATGGTCATCCCTTTCAGTCACATCACCTGAGGAGTGTGTTCACCTTAAACCTTAATGTAACAACAACTGAAGACTGACCATTCTTATCTGCTTGCCCTGATGTTGCCTCCAACCCCTGTCATCCCTCGCATGACAGTTCCTGATCCCCTGACTCCTGG
>JADBJO010001326.1:237500-277500 GCA_016801955.1 Conus betulinus | reverse complement strand
TTTAAAATGAATTTCTCTTCTCTTAAACAGGATTTGTCACTTTTAAAAGCTCAATTCTTTAACAACCTCACATTTTTTTTTTCCTTCTGCAAGCTGAAACTGATTTGAAAATGAAACTATGAACAAGAGCAGATAAGACAAATTGCACCCAATCTCTCTCTACCTTCTACCACTTAACACCACCCTTGCCAACCACTAACATCACTTTCACCATCACCTATTGCCCCTTCCTGGACATAAACACCCACCACCACTGCCAACATATATCATTAAAATACATGCATCATCAGTGAATCAATTCAAAACTTAAAGTAACAGAATAGGTAAATAAATAAACAGAAAAAAACAATTAATTAACAGAATAGGTAAATAAACAGAAAAAGCAATTAATTAACAGAGAAATAATCCTACAGAAGCCGACCTGGTTTCTCAGGGCAGTGAGTTCAGCGTTGTTCTCCACGCTGGCCTGGTGGAACATGTCAGCCTCCTTCTGAGACTCTGCCACCTGACTTTCCAGCAAGGTAATGCGCTGGCGCTGGGCAGCAGACTCTGCAGCGTGTCGTCGCTGATGAGCGCCCAACTCATAACGCAGCTGCTCAATTGTCACTTGCTGCTCACGAGGCTACAAACAATCGATCATTGCGTTATTCACTCTCAGAATGAATCACACTGGGAAAAAAAGGAGAGGGGAATGTAGAAGATGAGGAGATAAAGGACTGAAGGAGAGAAATGTGTGTGTGTGTGTGTGTGTGTGTGTGTGTGTGTGTGTGTGTGTGGAGGCAGGGGTGCGTGTGTCCAAAAGGGAGATGAGAGGAAAGGGGAGGGCAGTAGCATCAATTTTAAGATCGTGAAATACTTGTTTTCAGCTGGGAAGCCAATGATCTTAAGAAACACCATTCACAGCATAAATTCTGTCTCGCTGTTTTAGTTCAAAATTTCTGACATTTCAGATGGAACAAAAAAAAAAAATTTCTGTTGATATTTCCAACTCTGGATATGTGTACATGGAGAAATAGAGATGTATGATTCAGAGAGAACCAAATGTATAAAGAGACAATCCAGATTTTCAAACAATGCAAAGCCATTTTCACTTAATAACATCACACACACACACACACACACACACACACACACACACACACACACACACACACACACACACACACACACACACACAGATGCACTCAAAGAGTACACACACCTGTTTTGCAGCCTCTTCCAGAGCTTCTTCAAGTGGTGAATTCGAGCTTGCTGTTTCTTGACTGCTGCTGCCAGCTCCACTTTCTCTCCTCGCAGCACACCTGAGGTCAGACAGACCGCATCTCCTGGTCATTCACAGGATCTGTTCCAGACAACGCTCCACACACACTCTATCATTTTGTTAAGACTATGTACATACTAAATTAAGCCAGCCAGACATGATAAAATTGCTCATGCTAAATCATCCAGACAGGTTTTGTTTTATAAACAACAAAATTTGTTACACTTGATCTATCCAGCTAGTTTTTGTTGTCCAGACATATCAAATCTGTTCAAACTAAATTAAGCCAGTCAAATGGGTGTCAGCGAGATAGATTGACAGTTATTTATACTAAATCCAGCCAAGCAGTCGCAGTCACCCTGACAAGGTAAAAAACTGATCATATTTTCTTTCTTTCTTCGTTCCCTTTCTGGAACTGCCAGGTTCACTTTCGGTAAGATTTTTGTATATGCATGCATTATTAATAGTGCCATTAAAGTAGTCATATACCATCTTCAAAAAAAAATACGGGTGTACATATGGTTTTTTTCTTGTGTCATTGATCCCATATGCCATGATGGCCAAGTCTTCTCCAAAAGGTGGAATGGGAATTTCATGGTGTGCAAGATTTTCTCTGCGTGTGTTCACACATGGGACCTTAGTTTCGAGTCTCATCTGAAGCACTGGGATGGGACTGGAGTCAGCACAAGTGTTAACTTCAAAGACAAAACCCTTCCATCCAGTTGTCTTGGATGGAAATCAAACCCCAGATCTTGGAACACCTGTCTGATGCCTTACTGCTTGACCAACCATGTCTCCATCATTCACACTAAACAGAATGTTTCTGATTGGTTGTGCCTGTCATGGGTCAGGTATGAATGGATTTTCCTGCTTTCAGTGGCAAGGAGCAAGGGAATTTTCTGTGTGCATATTTTGACCAGCCATCAGATATAGCAGCTGTTTTCATCAAAAAAAAAAAAAAAATCTGCTTTTCAGTTTCAAACACAACTGACACAATTAATTTCTTCTGACAGTAACCTCAGTTGATATACTCTTAAGTTTAATGTCAGATGATGCATGTACCATTCCCTGGGCACCCAACATAAAAAAAAAAAATTTTCATTCCGTCCATTCAAGTGCATAGAGTTAGACACAGGTACCCTTTTACCCTCTACTGGAAACGGCTATCCCTCTCAGTAACATCATCTCAGCTGGGAGTCAACGGCAAACCTGAACATCACAACAGTAAAACAGCTTTCTTCATACACAAGAGGCCAAAGACTCACCTAACATGTCATTGAGTGACTGGACATGGTTTCGCACATTGCTGTCCTTCACCTCTGCCAAGACTGCTGCACTGTCAGATGGGGGTTGTGTTGCTAGGCGACCGAACTTTTCCGCCATGGCAACCTTCTCTGCCAGTTCACGTTTTTCTTGCTTCAGTGTCTTGACTTCTTTTTCAAGAGACGAGACGTACTCTGGAGAAAAAAACAAAAAATTCATGGTTGGACGGCAAAATCTGTTGTATCCCAACCACTTGAATTAGAGACAACCGATAAAGAGTAGTCTTATTTCTCTGTACTCATTCATACCAACAAAATTATAGTCAAGCAATCAACAGTACCGTCTTATTTCAATGCATCTCCACAGCAATTACAGATGAACAATAGATCGTGCTAATCTGATTTCATTGTCTTCAAACATCTCTCCTGGAATTATAGCACACTGTGAATACTGCTAACCTTATTTCATTGTTTAAAAATCTCTACTGGAATTACACACAAGAGACAAACATTGCCTTTTATTTCACGGTTCAAGCATCTCCACTGCATTACACACTGTGTTGAAAAAAAGTGAACAAACATCTCCGCTGCTGTTACACACTGTGTTGAAAAGTGAACCAGCATCTCAACTGCAGTTACGCACTGTGTTGAAAAGTGAACCAGCATCTCAACTGCTGTTACACACTGTGTTATAAAGTGAACCAGCATCTCCACTGCAGTTACGCACTGTGTTGAAAAGTGAACCAGCATCTCAACTGCTGTTACACACTGTGTTGAAAAGTGAACCCAGCATCTCAACTGCAGTTACGCACTGTGTTGAGAAGTGAACAAGCATCTCCACTGCAGTTACACACTGAATTAAAGACCAATGATGATCAGTCTCGGCCTTATTTCACCACACTTACACACCTACATTGAAATTACTAGCCAATGATGAACAGCGCTGGTCTTATTTCATTATGCTTATATATACATCTCTACCATTTCACTGCACTTATACATCTATACTGCCATTAGAGACATGAACAGCGCTAGTCTTATTCCACTATACTTATACATCTTGATAGGAACTACAGACAAATGATGAATAGCACAGGTCTCATTTGGCTACACTTATACATCTTTACTGCCATTAGAGACATGAACAGCGCTGGTCTTATTTTATTGTATTCATACCTCTATAACAATTAATTACAGATGAGAGATGAAAAGTGCTGATCTTATTTCATTATATATACACTTTACACTTTATCGATAGGTAAGAGATTAAAAGTGCTGGTCTTCTTTCACAATACTTATACACTATGTCCAATTACAGATGATGAAAAGTGCTGGTCTTATTTCACTGTACTTATACATCTACAAAAATACAAAAATGATGATGAACATTGTGGTCTTATATCACAATACTTCAGATCTATACTACAATTTACATACAAATGATGAAAGTAATGGTCTTACTTCACTTTACTTGTACATCTGAACTGGAATTGTAAGCAATGAACAGTGCTGGTTAAATTTTTAATTCTTCTTATACATCTCTCATGGAATCATAGACAGATAATGAAAAGTGCTGATTTTATCTCACTATATTTATATGCCTCTACTGGAATTACAAATAAATGGTAGTACACTTATTCTATAAAGAATCATACATCCATAGCAGAATTCTGTTGAACATCGTTCAACTTATGTTCATATGATTATATGTCCATAGACATTAAATAAATGGCGCTTGATTTATTCCACATAAATATCCTCACAAAACTCAGGATGAACATGAGAAAAAAACATGATGAAGAGTGCTACACTCACTCCACAAACATTCATACATCCATACATGCATCATACATATGCAATGGAAGTGACTAGATTGTGTGCGAGTCCCATGCCAGTTATTTCATCACACTGTCTACTTGCTAAGCGTTTTACCATTATCCGTGGTGGACTCCACAGACATAGCTGAAGGCACAGCATGACCCATCGACTCCATCATCTTTCATGGAGCTCAGAGCTGCTCGTAAACTTTTGTTCTGGCCTCGCGCAAATTCTTCTCCATTTCTTGTTCATTCTCTTTTTCAATATGGAGCTGTAGGAAACCAAACAACACACACACAAAAAAACTTATTATCTTCTCAACAGCAACAACAAAAATAGTAAGAAGCTTTCTGATTCCAACATTTGTTATTTTGAGAAAAGCTCTTTACCAGAGTCTTACAGACTGTCTTGTTACTTCCGCCATGGAGATCATGTTTCCATCCATGTCTGCTGGTTTGTTGATCTTTCACCAGATCAATTAAGCCCAAACTACTAAATTTAGATTAAACCTGGTGGAAAGATGGAATGTGACCTAAGGATGAATCTGTTTGGTGTGGATCCATGGTCCTGATCCATGTGTGGATCCATGGTTTCTGATGATGTGTGGATCCATGGTCCTGATCCATGTGTGGATCCATGATTTACATGTAGATCAAAAGGGGTGTGAACACGGGAAGGGGGGGGGGGGGGGGGGGGGGGGGGGGGATCTGTTCAGGAAGATTACACAAGATCTACTCAATCCATCTGTAAGTTAACTGTTGGAAACGATGGAATGTGCAGAGCTTTCAAGACCTCAAAAGCAGTAAGTATCCAATCTTGAGACATATTTAGCGTAGCATTCCAAATTCAAGCATAGCACTGTATGAAAATATCTCAAGTCAGATTCAATAGTGCTCTCAGTCACACTTCACTTCACACATGGCATGACAGTGGGCTAAGGAGATGGAAATCTCATCGGTTGTCGAGTGGCGTTGACTTCAGTTACAAAAAAATCAAAAGGCCAACCATAACAAAAATCCATTATGCGCTAAAATCACGATTGTCTTCAGCCATTTCTCTCCAGTGTTTTCTTTCTCTCCCTACTGAATGTGGTCATTTTTTGACAAAAATAAGTCTACAGTCTAAAGATATACCATAACCTCAGTTCCATTATACCTAAATCCATGAAGACCAATTTCCTTTATCCGGATTTTTGTTTCTGGAATAGGATTTCATCACAAAGTGAAGCAGCATAGCCTTATCAATGAAATCAGAAGATGCTACACCAAAAGTCTAGTGCCTAGCAACACTGAATGTGGCCCAAGGGAGAGCCCTTTAAATTTCAGGCAGGTCTAAGTTGATCTGGAAAAAAGAGCAGATCCATTATCTGTTCAATCTTGGATGAAGTCTGCACTCCCCCTTAAGGCCATTCTGATTTATTCCTGTTGACAGGATGGGTCAAAGAGCGTACTTGTGAGTGTTACACCGTGGTTCATGAGAAGGTTAGCGTAATTAAAAGATACAGATTTCTTTAAAACAGAAGTACTGACAGTCCATAGTTTGACACACACGATCATGCAACTGTTTAAGAGTACACACACACAGTGAGTCACACACACACACACACACACACACACACACACACACACATGCACACCATGCACACATGCATGCACACACACATGCATGCACGGCACACACACACACACACACACACACATACACACACACCTGACATACATCCAAAATATATTAAAACACTTCTGGCTTTTTTCATCCCACCGCCTTTTCCCTTCCAAGTCTTCATCTTTTTAACTAAAAGTAGAATGCAAACAAATAAATCTGAGCCAGTATAATTCAATATCTTAATAGTAAAAAAAAAAACAAAAAAAAACTGCACACGTACAGTGTTTAAATATAGCACTGAACCTCTGTTAATATAACAACTAGTCTCTGTATAAAAACAGAAAAGCAGATATACATATATACAAATCAAACAATGCAATAAATCTACACACACACACACACACACACACACACACACACACACACTGATGATGATAGTTCCTGATGCTTTTGCCTGACAGAGAAATATGAAATGTTTTCAAAAGTATCGTAAAGGGAGGGAGAGCAAGAGGGAGTGCAGGGAGGAAAGTTAGGGTAACAAGGAGATATGGGCAAGTTACATTCACATGACTGCGAAAGCAAAGAGAACAGTGTTTATGTCCATGACCTGATTTGTTTTCTTTTGTTTTGTTAGTTGGTTTTAGGCTGTTTTTTTTTCTAGTCTTCTTTTTTTTTTAACAACCACACTCAAAAGTATACACATGAAGCATGCTTACAACAAAAAAGTTTTTTTTTGTCTTTTACTGCCTAAATGTTTGTGCGTCTCCTCTGCTTACTCAGATGCTTTTGTCTCCTGCTTACCTTGATGTTTTTATCCAGTGGAATATCATGTTTCTTCAGTGTAGCCAGAGCCAAGTCCCTGTCCCGGCATACAGTGCGAAGCAGCATTTTTGACTGTTCCATCTCGCGACCCTTCTCCTTACACTCTGCCAGAGCCTGAATACAGTGACAGAGGACAATGGAAAAGTCTGAAGCAACTGACCACCAGGTCAAAATGTAATGGCATGTTGTCATTCTTTTTTTTCCTGATGGAATGCAGTTTACATTATGTGCAAATTGGCTGTGTCCAAAGAAAAACAAGGCAGAAAATGAATTTATGCAATTCTAGAATTGTTTTGCATGTGTATGTGTGAGTAGCTGTGTACACGTGTGTGAGGGAGGGTGTGAATGCATGCATCTATCTGTGAAAGCATCCCACACATGAGTGTGTGTGAGTGTTTGTAAAGTGTGTGCATGCATATGTGTGTGAGTAATGCTGTGCAAACATGTACGCTGCTTCATCTTCTTCTCTGCTTCAGACCTGTGTTTTTTTTTCCTCATTATTGTCCTCAGTTCATTCATAAACAATTACACAATAAAGAACAGATTTTCACAAAAATCCCAGAGCCTATAGTCGACACAACAGTTCAAAGTCTGGGAGCTATGAGACTACTCATCAGAGAAGACCGACAACCCTGGTGGATTACGTTGACGGCATTTTGTATCTTGCACTGAATGATTTGAGGCAAAAGTACACAGAGGCTTGAAACCAAAGGCCATGGTGTGCTGGGGGGGTCTTACGGATAGGACACACCACATTCACATTCCTGTTCAGCTGTGGTGCAGTGAGTGATAAGCACAGTAAACAAGGAGATCCTGGGTTTCTAGTCCCGTCAGACAAAATTTATTGGTGAGACTTTTCAGCCCAGGCCTGCCCAGAGCTGAGCATGTTGTGGCCTCAACCAGGAAGACTGGAACCACACAGTAACGTCTGATCTTCTTTATGGATGCATTTCTGACAGTGTAGTTCAAATTTCCAGACACATGACAGATGTCTTTCATTTTTCAGGCCTGGTTGTTGCCAGAATATGTCATAAAACTGAAGAGCAGAAGAAATCCTGTCATTTAGTCTCAGAGGAGAAAGTGTCATCTACATTATACCCATCATCACTGATTATAATCAAAAAGGTTTAATATTCTGTGGCACTTCATGTCCTGTTCTCTCCATGCCTATGCTTCGGTGAGTTAATTTCAAAATCCTGGTATCGGGTTTGTGGGGACTGTCACTGACATCCTCTGGAGAGCGAAACATTCACTTACGCTGGCTCTGTTACTGTGAACAGCAGGAGGTTTAGCAGGTGGTTCCATGTGAATGTTCAAACAGATCAGGCATCAAAGAATCCACAAAAAAAGACTTAGCAGGAGTGCAGTGTCTCCTCTTGAGGGTTGCCTCATGACAACCTGATACTGACCGCTCCCTGAGGACTGCTGCAGCAGCTGAAGCAGTGTAACGATCATTCTGGCTGTGCTAGGGAGAGCTGGAATCTGAGGCATGGCAGTAACCCCTGACAGAACATGGGCATTGAGAAAGCAACAAGGGAAAAAAGAAAAGAAAAATGCGACAGAGCCCACCTCGTCTCTGGCCTGTGTGAGGGAGGTGATGAGGTCCTCTGACTTGTTGTACTGCCGCCTCTCCAGCTCCTCACAGCGCCGCTGCCAGTCCAGCTCCACCTGGGTCTTGGTCTGCTCCAGAGACGTCTCCCGCTCAGTGGCCCTGCAGTAGCTCCTTGTAGTGCCTTCTCTGTTGTACCTGTAGGGCGAAAAGGCTGTAGTGCAAAGTTCTCTGTTGGAGAGTGTTACATGCACACTGAAAGCACAGATCCTTGACTTTACTAGACTGAAGATGTTCCTTTTCGTGCAGCTTCACAGGATAATGGATAAGTCCAACCTATTTGTTCTGTTTCACATAACTAGCTAATGGTCTCAGTCAACAACAATTTAAATTTTTCTGATAAAATGGAACTCTGTTGTAAATGTGGATTAATGAAAGACCAGAAAAGGCACTACTCCTCAGGATCCATGACTGATGTGACAGAGAGAGAGAGACACAGATCACATACTGAGCAAGATTAAGAGAAGAGACAGACACAGACAGACAGACACACACACACGACAGACACACAGACTGACAAACAAATTGAGGAGCAGCATTGTGGAAGTGGTGGTGTGTAGGAGTGAAAGGGGGTGTGTTGGAAGGCTAAGTAACAGTTAATCTGTTCAAGCTATGGTCCAAAACAGAACAAAAACACTGGGGCACAGCGGTAGGGTGCTGTGTAAATCAAGACTAAGACAGAAACCTGTAAAAAAGTATCGGAGTTAGGTCACCCTACTTTGTCGCCAAAAGGCGCCCTGGCACTCTGCCAACTCGTCGCCAAAAGGCGCCTATGGCGGTGAAAGGGATTAACTCTGTACATCTGCAGTAATAAATAAAATTTTCATTTCAACAGAAAAAGGTTGGTAACGCAAAAAAGGTGGGCTTTTTTGACACAATCTTATATCAGTGATAACTATTTCCTGGAACTTAGGGGGTCAGACTTGGTGCAAAAAACTTGTTTCCAAATTTTCAGGCAGTCATGAAAATATTTAGGGGGTAACTATTTATAACTGCTTAAAAATATGGTGAAACACACACACACACACACACACACACACACACACACACAACACACATACTAGCATGCTCTCATTGGCTTACACACACAAACAGGATACACAAGAGACAGAAAAAGGATAAGCAAAGAGGTGCTGATAATAGAGTTGATAAAAAAATTCCAGACTGTGCTAAATATTTATTCAGACTGGCATTCCAGTGTGAGTAAAAAGTATTATCAACTAGCATTAATAGGATTTTAACACTAATAAAAACTTCACTATCAGGATTTTAACAGTGAAACTTGATTTGTGGATGTCTTCTCCGATTATCATCCCAAATTTCACTACTACACAAGTCATTTCCTTCAGTGTTGAAATATTTTAATGCTTGACCATATTCCAATCATCTTGCAATGACCATTGGAAGCCTGGTGACATAGGCAAATGACGAGTATTTGTGTAACCTTTGACAAAACCATGTAGATTGACCACCCTTGCACAGTGCGCAACACATTTGTACGTCCATAATGGTGCCATTTTAATTATCTGAACCCGTCATGATGCATGCATAGTTCGCTTGACTTTTGTTCTGTTCGCTGGATTATTACCTGCAAGCCACAGCTGACCTGTCGATTTTGATTCTGAAAAGCTGAATTTCATACAGTTTTCCATGCTTTTCACTTTCAGCTGAATCATGTGATCTTATGGTCCAATCATACACTGGGTAGTCTATTTTGATGGCTCTTGTTGGTTTTCAGTGGAGAAGAGTTCTCAAGCAAAAGTTGTTAATCGATTCAGATTGTTCTAAAATGTCGAGGAAAGTTATGTTTGTAACAACTTCCATCGCAGTGGATAGGACGACGCAAGAACTTTTGCGTGACGCGCTGCTTGAAGTTGTAATGCATACAGGAGAAAACTGGTGCGTCACAGTAAATTTTGGTTTTGTTTTTGTGATGCACTAGCCTGGATTCCAGTGCATCAGATGGGAATTTTGCGTGTCAGAGATGCACAATTGTGTGTAAGAATTAAAACTGTATATAAAGCAATAATAACAACGACATAAACCATTTCAATTTTTTCTCTTTTGATGTGAAAGATGGTCATGGAGAAACATGCCCTGAAGGTCAGGGAGAGAAGGGAAGGGGGTGAGAAGGGAAAGAAAGAAGTCTGTTGGGTGAGAACAGCAAAAACAAAAACAGATACATACCTATCTAGATCATCTTTGCGCTGGGCCAGGTCAGTCTTGAGGCGACTGACTTCCTCCTGTGCAGCCTGAAGCTCTACGTCCCGGGAGACAGCGTCACGGGACATCTCTTTCAGGTTGCTGTCCCACCGACTCCTCAGCTGCACGATTTCATCTTGAAGCCTGCATAGACAATGGTATAATACAGAATTATGCAAATATTTGTATAACAACAATATCAACCCACAAACACTCTCACATATCCCCCTCCTCTCCTCTCTCCTGTTCACACACAGTCACCAACTCCTGTATAAACATACTCTCTCTCTCTCTCTCTCTCTCTGATATTTCTAAAAGTTTACTCTTCCATATGTAAGAAGCTCACAATGTGCATATAGCCTTCCGATAAAGACCTTCCATACAGAGACTCTACAGAGATTTGTGCCTTTCTGCAACATTTTTTTTATCTCATATTTCAGTCTTAATATGAATTTAAAAGGTGATTTTGCATCCTTTTGGCTTGAGGCTCTAAAGGACTTGTCATTCTCAGACATGAAGTCTGCACAGAGACATACCACGTTTTTCTTTGTCTACACTACATGTACCACCCGACAAAGACTCTCCCTCCAAGAGACCCATTTAAATTTCACTGTATCAAGAATCACATCTCTCGTGTCACCAAGTCACTCACTTCTCCACTGTCATCTCGTGATCTTTCTTCAGGTCGTTGTTGGTCCACTGCAGCTGCCGTATCTGGATCTGGCAATCCTCCAGCTTGGACTGAAGTTGCCGTTTCTCCTGCTCCAATGCCTCTTCTTTCTCACTGCAGGCCGTTTTGATGCGCTGGGCGCTGGCTTCATGTTCTCGCATGCTTCTGTCCAGTTCTGCGTACCTACAAAACCATGGATTTGAATGTGATTGTAGACAGGATTTGGTTCTCTTGCAGCTGACTGGCTAACACTTGCGGCCAGAGTCCTGGCCATATTTGATTAAATATTAGTTACCATAATAAAAAAAGAGAAAAAGAATATGGTATTAAATAGGCTTGATGATAGTACTTTAATGTCGTTGAAATAACAGATTTGACTTCAACATTTCAACTACAACTGAATTATACCAGAAACTGCTCCTGAAATTTTGAATTCTTTTTCCTTCTCTTGAAATAAGAGATCCGATTTCAATATTCTAACTACACAAAATTACACTTGAAACTGTCACATCATTTTCTTTTCTTTTTCTCCAGTTGAAGTAATAGGTTTCATTTCAAAACTACATTTGCGGAGCACCAGAATGTCCACTTAATTTCATTTTCTCTCTGTTCCTCCATCTCTCCCCCCCTCCCCCCCCTCCCCCCATTGGTCACATTTTAACTGCCTTGAAACAGTACCAGAGAGAGTCCCAGGCAATGCTGGAATAGTACATATTCTTTTATATCTGATTTTTTGTTGTTTCAGTTGTCGGTTTTCTTTTCAGACATAATGTTTTGACATCTCAATCCATACTTTCTGCTAATCTGTCCTGGATGGAGATGAACAATGCATTTAAAAAAAAAACACACAAAAAAAACTACCAAATTAAGTACTCCTTGTCATAAAGCAGAGCTGCTTTTCTGTTGCGCAGCAGAAATATTGTGACTCCTTGGGCAATCGTTGGCTAACAGTCCATGTGTTTTCAAGCCAATACTACACGTCAGCTGTACATAGGTTTCCTTTACTATGTACAGAACAAGAAATATTTTGTTGATAATGCTGTAAGTACAGCTAACTATCCTTCTTCTATACTTCTTTCCAGAGTGACAACATGTGGCTTTCAACCAAACAATGAGTCACTTGTCACCTCACTAAGCTTGCAGCAAACAGCTCAAATATGAAGCAAGGGTGTCAGAGGTTCCTTATGGAAGTCTGTTTACAACCATTACAATATCTCGCCCTGCACTTGACACTACCCACAGATTCTAATATTTTGCTTCTTTCCTTGTTGAGGTATTTGAAAACATCCACCCAGCATGTTTGTTGCTGTAAAAACTTTAGAATAACCCAGCAAAATACTCATTTTAAAGGTGTCAATTTGCCTTGGCTTAAGGCAGTGTCAGAATAACTGACATAGGCTAGAACACCATGGCTACATGAAAATGTTGTTATGCTGTGTATAGTTACGCGGGGATTGTCTTCAGTCATGACAAGCTCCTAGCATAACATTATCAGTCTCCCAAATCCCTTGAGGTCGGAGTGTGGCTGCCAACGTGGCAGGTTAATCAAAAACGGTCACGCACGTAATGTTCTCATCCCTAACTGATGCATCTGTACCATAGTGTTCAAGTACTTCAGCTGTTCAGATGATCCGTGGAGTCTTTTAGCCAGGGTACAACAACAACAACAAAGGTGTTAATCACTATGGAGTCTAAGGGCTCCTCCCCCTAACAGCCAGCCGTGCATTTCCAAATACTCTACCACAAAATCTCACATACCAAACAAATGTGACAGAATACTAACCTTTTGATTAAATGAAGTCAGCTTTGATAGAATGAAACTGTGCAAGTGCAATTTGAATTAATGAACAGTCATGCCTTGGTGACTTGGAAGTAACATTTCATTGGAAGCTAGAATGCATGTATGTTAATTCTGTGAGTGGCATCATCTGCTAGCAAACTTGAAACATCAGCTCATATTTCCAACTACAGTTGGAGATAATTCCTATATTTTTTGCCCATACAAACAGATTTTCAGTATTCAAACAATGATATCAGTGTATAAGGTCAAAATAATTATTTTCCTGCATAGATGTATGCTTGAACCATACTGGTTGACACCAGTGTCATTCTGTGATGGAAACTTTCATATCAGCCATGAACATCAAACATGATCACAAAACATGTATAGGTCACATCAAAAAAGGTAAACATAAAAACCCCATGTTCTTATGTGTCTACATGGATGTTGGTTGTATTAATTAAATGGTGAGTAAACACTAACATAAAGTAACATGACTTGCAAGTTGACAGGTAACACTAATCATAAGATAGATGTATATTCCACCAACGGCTTCTATTTAAACTTATGCTTGTGATTTTCATGCTGTCTACACCACAGTTTCATACATTGTAAAATCAAACTGTAATTTCATGTGGTTTATGGCACAGTTTTATACATTCTAAAATATCAACAAAAAACTCATCAACTGCACTACAATTGCTTACTTTCTTTGGAAGTCTTCTTGCAGAAAAGTAGCTGCTTTTTCTTGCTGTTCCAACTTGTCTACCAGCTCCTTGATTCTGAAAAAAATCAGCTAGTTAAATCTCGCATTCCATACAAGTTTCTTCTACACCGCAAAAACACACACACAAACAAACACGCACACACATTTTTCTCTCTCTCACACACAACCATTTTGCTTTCATTATATGCAAAGTCATAATGCTTCCTTTCCAATATAAAGGTGTTTCTCCAACTTCTCTTGAAAATGTTAGCATAAACTGAAATACCACCAAGTTTTAATCAAATATCATTTATAGCCGTTACATAGGCATTAATAGCATATCACAAAATGACTTGTTACCATCATTACCAATGTACTGGCATTTCTCTGACTACACTGGTATGAAAGGGTTTCGGGATGCACACTTTACAAGTCTTAATCTAAAGCATGTACCTCCTTCATATTCCCACTCCTGCAGATGATCACATATATGTTTCATTGATCCTGCCAACAAAGCCTGCATTCAGTGGGTGTGATAAAACATGTAAATTGATGGAAAGGCAACCTAGTGAACAACTGATTCATCTAGTAAGTAAGAAAATCCTGAGTCTGAGCATGAGTCTTGTATGACAAAGGTTTGTCCTCCTCCTTCCCATGGTGTCTTGAGTGGTCTGAGGGTAGGATGATGACCTTTCAGACAGGATGTCCACTGTGTGTTACGCATTTACTGCTTGTGAACAAAAAAAAAAAAAAAAAAGCGATGACGCAGGATGGGTAAAAAAAAAACACACAAGACAAAAACACAAAAGCAAACAAACTAATGGGTAGCGCCATACTAAAAAAAAATACCCATCCTGCACTGGAATACCTGGGGAGGAAAGCAGTGCAAAATCTTCTATCACCTCCCAATGAAATGCTGCGATGGGACACTCAGCATCAACCCTGTTGGACATGGCTTAGAACAGTTTCTGTCAGTGCCAGCTCCCCCTACAATGACCTGCTTACAGGTCACAATCAACAATCTCATCTCCACACCTGGCGTCTTTGATGGCTGTGGTGTCCGCTAACTGCCACTGAGCATGCTTCAGCCGCTTCTCCAGATCCCTCTGACCCTGAACCGCTTCCTCAGCCTGGTCGCTGTGCTTCTGCTGTTCCCCCCCGCACACCAGCTCCAGTTCTCTGGCCAACAGCTGTCCCTGCCAATAAACAGCACGCATTCAGGACATTTATAGGCCGTAGGACATTTCAGGGATGAAAATGCACAGACAGTTTAAAAGAAAATCAGATGGAAATATCCAGACCACAGTTTTTCTCTCAAGAAAATAACTTACATTCTTAAAGTCTGAACTCTGATAAAGTAAACACAGAGCTACCACAGCCTCAAAAAACAGAAAGTGTAGTATTTTGACATTTTAAGTGTATGATTCCAAATTAAGCATCATACTCATATGCAGTATATCACTGAGGTTGTATTGACTGGAGATTTTCTTCACCGGGTTCTTCTCTGAAACTGTGTCTGTACATTCTCAATGTCTGGCGAGTCAGACCCAAAAGCACTTTGTCGCACTTGTTTTGCACATCATGATGGTGGAATAAAAAAACGAAAATCTCACTTACTATCCTGTGGTTTTGATTTGGCCTACAAAAAATTGAAAAGGCTGACAACAAAACCTTTAGATAAGGCAGCAAAATTGCAATTGTCTTTATCAATGATGTTTTTGCTTTTTCTTCCGCTCTTTACCAAACTTGTCAATTTTCGTACAAAATAAGTCCACAGTCTAAAGATCTGCAATGTCTTGGTTCTCTTAAAGCCACAGCTTTTTCTGTGAAGCATTTTTTTCTTTTGTTTGCATGTTTGTGTTTTTTTGCACATTGTCACAAAGTATAGCAGCACAGTACTGTCAACAAAATCATGGTATACTATGCACAAAGTATAGTACTTTGCCACCCTGAAAAGGAGTTAAATCTAACTCATAACATTAACTAAAACATATTCTTTTTTTTCAGCTATGTGAAAAGGTTCTCTGGTGTAACATAAAGAATGTTTTTCCATTGATGTGCTGTTGTCTTATAATCCAATTTTCATGGAGCTGATGCTTGATACTCAGGGTCGAGAACAAGCCTTGCACAGAATAACACAATTTGCATACACTGATGATGCAACACTCACCCTTCTCACAACGCATACCCCCACTTAGACAAGCCACGTTCCTTTGTACACATTCTATTTATTGATTTCTCTTCTGCTTTCATACTATTCAGCCTCATCTCATGGCTCTCAAACTTCTCAAACTTGATGTCGGTCCTAAGCTTATTCTCTGGATCATAGACTTCTTGGTCAAAAGATCCCGGACTGTCTGCTTTCAACGCTGTCTTTCTGACTCTTGTTCTACATCTACCGGTTCTCCTCAAGGTACAGTTCTTTGCCCTGTCCTCTTCACTCTTTATACTAATGACTGTTCTGGAACTGATTTTACCCTGTCATCAAATACTCAGATGATACAGCCATTCAGAGACCCTCTCCAACTCGCACACACAACATTCAATGAGCAAGTTGAACTGTTCACAACCTGGAGCAAAGAAAACTATCTTGACCTTAATATTAAAAAGAGATGATCGTGGATTTCCGAAGAAACCCCAGTGTAATCCCTGATCTTTTCATTACTGGTTGTGAAGTTGAGCGCGTGAATGAGAATAAGTACTTGGGAACAAGAATTGATTGCAAGCTCACATTTGATGCAAACATGCAAGCAATAAACAAAAAAATGTCAGTCACGCTTATACTGTCTTCAAAAGCTCAGATCTATCGGAGTGAATGGAAAGATTTTAGAAAACTTTTATAGATTTTCAACGAGTCTGTTTTGATGTTTGGATTGATATGCTGGTATGCAGGTCTGAGTGTGAAGAACAGAATGTACTGGAACGAGTGGTGAGAGTGTGTGGAAAGGTGGTAGGTGAACGTCAGAAAGAGATGAACAAACTGTGTGCATGCCAAGTAGTGCGCAAGGCGAGAGTGATTGTGAATGACAGGATGACAGTTTTATACACATCAGAATCATCAAAAGGATGATGGCGGATGTTCATAGAAAGAAGAAGAAGGATGCATGTGTTGCCCAAATACTTTGAGCTCTTACCATCAGGCAGGCGATACTGCACCCCAAAGACTACCACTAAGAGAGCGAGGCTGTCATTTATGCCAAGAGCAAATGAACTAATGAATGAGAGACATAGTTAGAAGACTAGGCGCACGCATGGATGCTGGGATGTGTAGTGTGTGTGTATTATAAGTATGTGCATGAGCGTGACTGTGTCTGTGCATGCGTATGTGTGTGCACATGCGTGAAGGGGGGAGGAGGGTGTGTGTGTGTGTGTGTGTGTGTGTGTGTGTGTGTGTGTGTGTGTGTGTGTGTGTGTGTGTACAGGTGAAATTTCTTGTATTTATGTACTTGTGTATATAATACCTATCATAATCAGTATAATCATTATTATATGCATTGTTTTATTTGTGCTTTACTGTGTCAATATTGTTGCTGTCCTAAATCCATAAAGACTTATACTGCTGATCATGCAACAAATTTCTCTTTTATGAGATAATAAAGATTATACTGAATTGAATTGAATTGAGTCAGTACATGCAGTCTACTAGGCATGCTCTAACTTTTCTTTTTCCTTATGACATCTGGAAATTTGAATTTGTGGTCTGGATTTCAAACACTAGTCTGCTAGAATGGAAATACATCTCTGCATCAAAGTCTGTTCTGTATGTCAGTTTATGTTCTACTGAGATCAAATTAGAAGTAAACAGTGTTTAGCTTCTTTCCTTTTTGTACTCTTGGCAGTTGGCTTACAACATCCAAGCCCTGAATGTAAAGCCTGCAAGGATTCTGGTCAAGACATTGTAGAAGCCATCATTGTTTTCACACACACACACACACACACACACACACACACACACACACACACACACACACACACACACCATAGGCTTGCTTCAATGTCAGTGTCAAGTACTAACCTTCAGATCATATTCCACAACCTTGGTGTTCATTTCATCCATCTGGATTCTAAACTCGTGCTCCTCTTTTCTTCAGTGCATCATCAAACTCTGTTGTCAAACGTTGAACCAACAAATCAATACACAGTGACACTGCACAGTGGAACCTGATATTGACCAGCAAAACTCTGTGAATTTTTATCCTAAAATTTGGTCTTAACTGAGAAGTAGATCTAATATAGCTGTAGAGGAAATGTGCACAGAAATCAGTCTTCATGTAGCAGGAGTCTTACAAAGGATTCACTGTATGTAACAATCACCAGAATAAATTTACAGTCACAGAGAAAAAGGTCATGACATTGACACCCACTGTGATAGGCAGCTCCATACTATGACTGAAACAAATTAGTTCTTTCAAAACCTAAAAACTGCTATGAGATATTTTACCACAATGTGACCCATTTTTCAATGATTTACCAAACCATCTGAAAAAGTCATAACATTTTCGTTTTCAAAATAACAGCAATCTTGTGATTCCAATTCCACATCTCATAACATCATCATAACATATATGATACAAATACATGCTTAAAACACACACACACACACACACACACACACACACACACACACACACACACACACGCAGCACAGGATTGTACACAAAATCAAGTCAGGAATGTGTCACAATATTTTGAAGAATGAATGTCATCACTACATTAAAAAAAAAAAACAGAGAGAGAGAGAGAAGCAAAAGCAAAAAGGAAAATCACAATAATTTACCCATAGACAGTTCTTGCCGCTGCCGGTCCAGCTCTGTCTGAAGGTCTGTTAATTGTCGCTGTAGGGTGCGTCGCAAAGACTCAAACTCGCTTCTTTCCTTTTGCAGTTCACTGTTTTTGGAGCTGCAAACATATAGCAGAGTGTTACAGTATATGTACCTAATGAAGTGAGAAAAAAAAACACAGGTCTCAAATGGCTGGCTGACAAATGCTGGCTTTCTATGAGGACTTCTTTAAGACAAGTAACAACTGACGATGTCATAGCAATATACCTGTTCTGCTGCATTCTCCCACAAAATCAAGTTAAGTCATTGAGTGCATTTGACAGAGCAAGATGATTTTCCCCATCACCTTCCCAACAGGCAACCACACTCTGTCTTCAGAGGTGGAGGACTGTAAATTTGTTTTTGCTTGTGTGTTGCCAGCAAGACAACATTCGTCCGTAACAGCAGACATAAAATAATGCTGCTAGACCAGTTTTCAGATACTCAAAAGTCCATGCATGTTGCTCCTCTGCTTCGTTCTCCTCACTCGCTATTCAATTATGCACTGACTAGCTGCTTTACTGTTGTGTGCATTTGTGCATGTGAATGCGTGTGTACATTTTGTGGGTATGTGTGTGCATCCCCGTCTATGTGTGTGTGAAAGTGTGTGTGTGTGTGAATCCCCGTGTGTGTGTGTGTGTGTGTGTGTGTGTGTGTGTGTGTGTGTGTGTGTGTGTGTGTGCGTGCGCATGCATACATACTTGTACTTGCGTGTTTGCATGCATGCAGTCCTGTGTGTATATATATGCCTGCTTACATGCTTGTCTTTCTGTCTGTGTGAGTAAATATGTGTGTGTGTGTGTGTGTGTGTGTGTGTGTGTGTGTTTGTATGTGTGTGTGTGTGTGTGTGTGTGTGCATGTGTACACGCATGTATGCAAAGATCTTTCAAGGTGGGCACAGCTTTCATAAATACCATAAATATTTATTCCTGCTACTACAATTATTACTATTATTATTATCATTGTCATTATCAGCATTATTATCATCACTATTAGTATAGCTATCTATTACTATTATTGTTATGATCATTGTCATCATCATTCTTTTTTACTAATCTGATTATCATTATCATCATTTTCAATTCATGATCGTTATTATCACTTTTATTGTAAACAATTAACAAGTAGGGTAACTCTTGCTCCCACCAGAAAACATAACTCCAGAGGAATGCTGCTTACGACACCAAGAGTTACCCTACTTGTTAACTGTTTATTATTGATTGTTCCCTGCCTCATTTCACATTTTCTTTTACTTTAATTGTTATCGCCTCGTTACTATCATTGTTACTGTTGTTTTAATTCAAGTTTTGCATGGACAAAGGATGATTGTTGTGCTGATTGCCTACCAGAGCAGGAAGCAATCTTCACATTGCACTGCACAGCATATTACAGTTTTTAAGGCAGGTCTGTGTATCCAGCTTCTACAATGAACTCAAAACGCCCTGAGAGCAAGAACAGACTGATGGTGTTGAAAGTGAATGGTTGATATAAGACTCTTATTTGACCCTGTCATACTTGTTTCAACCTAAACAGAAGTTTCTTAACCTAGAACATAAACTTTGACATGCTGGACATACTTCTACTTGCACACAGAATCTTATCAAAAAAGTAAACAGAAAACATTCACATCAGCACCTTCACCTGCATGTGCAATCAATATGCACACACACACACACAACTAATACATTATCTCTGTCTGTCTCTCTCTCTCTCTCTCATACACACACACACACACACACACAAGCACACACACACACACACAATCACCCATACACACACAATTCCGATTCTTATCAAAAGTAATCAAGAAACATGCAGATCAGCATCTTCAAATGCATATGCAATCCACATGCGCACACACACAACACTAACACACATATCATCTCTCTCTCTGTCCATCTCTCTCTCTCTCTCTCTCTCTCTCTCTCTCTGTGTCTCTCTCTCTCTCTCTCTCTCTCTCTCTCTCTCTCACACACACACACACACACACACACACACACACACACACACACACACACACACATTTCAAGAAATATAAAAGAAAAAAAAAATTTTACTTTTTAAAAGTTTCGATTTCAGCCTGCTTTTCTCTGAGTCGTTGCTGGTAGTTGGCATGAAGATCGTCCCTGGCACGCTCTTCTCTCTCCTGCATTTTCTTCACATCATCCAACCTGATCTGCAGTTCACTCAGCTCTGCATTGCGCACATTCAGCTGGGCTTTAAGATCTAAACATAAAATTATAAAGTTTATCAATGCATCTGCCAATCAACCTCCAAGCCGGTCAAACAAGCAAGCAGCCAATCAGGACTTAGTCCAGCAATGACAGTCTGCTGTACAATGTAGAGAAACAAACTATAGTGCAGAGTCAACAGCATCTCTAATATGAGAGAAAAAACAAACTGCATGTCAGTTATTTCAGAAATAATAAGCGAACAAACAACTAATACATCATCAAATAATGACTAGAAATAAGATGGAAAAATGCAGCATATTGTGATGTATTTTAACGTGCATGTGTGTGTGCAGTTGTTTAAGTGTGAGAATGTGTGTGTGTGTGTGTGTGTGTGTGTGTGTGTGTGTGTGTGTGTGTGTGTGTGTGTGTGTGTGCAAGTGTGCATGCATGCGTGAGTGCACATGTGTACATTTGCTTGCGTGTGTTTGTATGCAACTGTGCTAACATGAGAGACACACAGACAGACAGACAGGCAGAGAGAGAGAGATGAAAGAGTGTGAATGTATGCAGTAAATACTCAGAAGTGCAAGAATGCGTACTTGCATAGCATGTGCATATACATGTACATGCATGTATGTCTAATTGCACAAGTTGTTGGTACAAATCTTGTAGGTTTAAAACAAAAGAAAAGCCAACCACCCTAGCAAACACAAACAACAAGACTTTTCAACAAATAAACAGCAAAGTTCAGACTCATACCAGTAAAGGTCAAGTCATAACGCTCTAGCTCTTGGTCTCTCTCCTCCAACAGCTTCAGGTTGTACTTGAAGTCTTCCTTCAGCTTCTGTAGCATCCCTGCCTGCTGCGACAGCTGCTGTTCTTTTTGTGCAAGGGTTGCCTCTAGCGCTAACCGCCTGAACCATCAAGACATGCAACACAATTGGAAACATCAACAGGATTCTGTTCTGTAAGTTGTAATCATTCTTTAATGCATGCCAGACCTGCTATATTTTAACAACACTGCTAGGGAACTGACAGAAAACACCATGCTATGATAATGCCTTTCATTTTCAAATCAAACTGGATGCCAATATTTTACTGGTTTCAGGTCTGAAAGACGGGATTTGTGATACTTGCAGCCTGATGCTACATCTAACACAATGTTCATTCAAAGGTGTTTTACTAAAATTTTTTCTCCTCTATCCAATTTAAAGTAATACTAAACAGACAATAAATTGTGGCTGATATGTGTACCATATAAAAGAAATATATCCACACGCCCATTCTTTAAACTCCCTATCCCTGAAAATCTAAGTTAGGACTGTCTCTCCTTTAAAACCCTTTTTTTTTCATTTTTCAAAGACAAAGATAAAAAAAAAAGCCATAAGATTAAAACCCACTTATCGTCAATTATGTACAGCAATCACATTCAGAACAGTCTAAAACTCAATTCATATCTGCACTTGCAGTACATTTTATGCCATGCAGATTGCTATATCCTTATAATCAACACACACACACACACACACACACACACACACACACACACACACACACACACACACACACCACACACTCTGGTATTTTTTGTTCTTTTCACCCATCATCTTCCCAAATATCCTTTAATGAAAAAAAAAAAAAGGTGGAAGCATCCAGTGGTCTGGTCTTCTTTGATGCTTTGAACAAGAAATGCCATTTCCCAAACAGAAATGTAAAGTTTCACTTTTAACATTTGCTCTTGACTGCTTGAAATGATCAACAGAATCAGGTGAAACTCTGACTTTTCAACAGAAAGCACATTTGCCCCAGACTGGGTGGAAAGATCAATTTTAACAGAAAATATATTTTGCCCTAAACGCTTGAATCATAAATGGAATACACATGGAGTCTCACTTTTTTTTTTTTTTTTTTTTTGTGCCTTGAATGTGTGAAATGGTTAACAGATTAAATGTGAAAGTCTGACCAATATTCTTTTCTTTTTCCTAACCGCTTGAAATAAGAATGGAATACAGGTGTAAATTTGATTTAAAGTTTTAACAGAAACATTCTGCCTTCCCACTGAAAAGATCAATGTAATACAGATCTGACTTTTGTTGATATTTCTGTGTCTAACTGCTTGACGTCAATGCATAAAATGCATGCTGAAATCTGACTCTTGATGAAACTGTGTGAAATGACCTACCTTATACAGATGGAAGTATGACTGAACAAAACATTTTTTATCAATTGTTTCCAATGACTAACAGATTACAGGTAGCAGTTTGGTTCTTGAAAGAATATATTTTTTGTCCATTTCTATTTGAAACCAACAGAAGTTTTTTCACATGACTTTTTTTTCTGTTTTACTTTTTTTTTTTTTTTTTTTTTTTTTTTTTTTTTTTTTTTTTTTTTTTTTTTTTTTTTTTTTTTTTTGGGGGGGGGGGGGTCTACAATGGAAGAAACAATCAAGTAATTCTAGTGTCCAAGTGTGTGGAGGTGATGGTCAAGAGCTTGAAACACATGTATGGTGGGATCTTAATGGCTTGGAAACTTTCTCTGTCCATCCTGTATCAGTAACAGATTCAGTTCTGGGAAATTTTATGAGGTGGAATGATTAATGTGTGGATTCCACCTTGAATAATAATCCTGCCCAAAACCTGGTGAAAGTACAAAATGTCACTGTTCCTGTGATCTTTAGGCCTGGGGACTTTTAACCTTTACCCTCAACTAAGCCTAGGACCATACTATTGGATCCATCCATATAAAAGATACGTCTTTGAGTGAGTTACTCAATCGTCCTGACCAACACTGCAAGCAACTGTATCTCTTAGACCTGGTTGATGCCAAAGATATATACTAGAGTACAGCCCTGTCATGCAGTCTCAGACCACAAAGGAAATCTGTAGTATCGTCTTCATCACCCACATCTTAACCAATCAGCATAAAACACAAAGTCTCAATTCTGTGGCCCTTCATGCCATGCACTCATGGTAACCTAAGTTTCGATTACCTCTCTACGCCTATGCCTTTTGGTTTGGTTCTGTAGGGATTATTTGCGTCAGAAAATTCACGGGGACTTAGCTGGATAGATGTGGTGGTGTCCTTCACAGAGAAATGTCACTAAAGCTGGCTGCACAACTGTGTGGTTATTGTCATCAGAAAAGGGCTTTGAAGATGTGTCCTGCATATGTTGGGTCAGAAAAGGCACCACGTAACACCGCCAAAGTGACTCGGCAGCAGTGTAGTGTCTCCTCTAGTGGGCGCCTCATGATGACTTGACAACTGATTGCTCCTTCTGGATTGCCCGTGCAGGGGTTGTGGTGTGACTGGTCAGGCAGTGGCTGTGGATGGGGAGTCAGAATGAGCTCCATGGGTGCAATGCCACTGTGACGGCATGGAAGATAAGACAGAAAAAAAAAAAAAATCTCTATATGGAGAGCTTCTTCACAACTTGCAGCATTACTTCCCTTAACTGAATTCCCTTTAGAGGTAGTTTCTGTAAAGATTTCTTATGAAGCAGCTCTTCTGGAGATTCAGTTCTAATTTTACATTAAAATGCCACATTTTTCAATACTTTTATCAATTACATAGTTCTGAAGATGTAATAAGCAAGAATTAGTGCTTTGTAAATTTCTTTTCTTAAATTAGACAGATAACTAATGAAAAACAACTCCTTAATTATGTTTTTTTACATATTATCAGTCATTAGCATTCTTAAAGTGTGTGTGTGCGTGTGTGTGTGTGTGTGTGTGTGTGTGTGTGTGTGTGTGTGTGTGTGTGTGTGTGTGATAAAAATCATGGAGAAATAACTTTTCAAACTTTTCTTAAACATGATTTTTCATGAATGATAGCACTCTTACCTTTTCTCTGATATTTCTTTCCATTCCTTCTCTTTTTGTTCTGCAAGCTCTCTCAGAATATCTGGATCTTGAAGTTCCATGTATGACACAGTCAACAAATGTATTTCCTCCTGAAACATTACAGACAATGACAATACTTTTAGGTATCAAAACAAAACAAGCAAACAAAACCCAAACCAATAAACAAAAAAAAATCTCAAATTAATTCTTTCAGGACTCTCAGTGGAGCCTTATTTGATCCTTGAGCTTTGATCTAAATTCCAAGGTGTGCAGACTGAGAAGTGTAGTCAAGAGTAGTCTATAGCAAGTGGCTACAGCTGAAAGTCTTGACTTTCTGACTAATTGCATGTGAGGGGAGGACCCCATCATAGCTAAATATAGAAGGTGGCATGTTCAAAGCCTGCTTCCTGTTTGTCTTTCATGCTAAATCTAATATTGTATGGTGTCAGTAGTGGCAGTTGTTTCTGAGAAGTAAAAAAAAAAAAGAAAGAAAGAGACAGAAAACACAACTGAGAGAGTTTATGGTCTATTCATTTTTAATGGGGAGCCTATGAAGAGAGAGGTGTAAGGGAGTGACATGAGTGGATTGAAAGCATCTGAAGATTAGTCAAACAGCACTTTTTGAGCTGAACTTTCTGAAGTCGGAGGAGAAAACTCTTAAGATGTCAATGTAGTGTGATGAACTTGGGGAAAAATCAGTTGGAGCATGACATCCATCTATTCTGAGCATATCTGTGCGACTGAACACAAGTATGCTGCCTGTCCAGTATTGTTTAATATTATTTTTGTTTCTCTATGCCAGCAATCCATTTGGTTATGATGTCTCAATTTAAATGATTTTCTCTATAAGACTCTTCAACCAACTCTTAAACCAGAGTCATACAGAATTTTCAGGGGGGAAAAGTTTTTATATGTCTAATTTTACTGATTCTCCACCACTCCTCAGTACTGCTAATACACACAGTAACCTATAGTACATATCTACTGCTGAAAGTCTACTCTTAGACTTTCAGACCAGTTGTGTTTTGGGTAAGGACAACATCATGGCTGAATAAAGAAAACAGCACCTTCAAACCCTGACTCTTGTTATTTGTCTTTTACACCCTAGCACCTGACACAACATTTAGAACCCTGTGTAACATTAATGATATTCCTAAAGACCTCTTAATCACAGACAATGTAAGATTTTCTTCACTCCTAATGTATTCGTTTCAATCCAACCAAAGCTGTTCATTCAGATAAGACACCAAACCCAACCTAAGAAGACTGAATCTGAGCTAATCCCATCAAAGTGAATATCTACCAAATCTCACCGGATACTGAAACAGTCCACTTACTGGTAAGAAACAACCATACCAGTTCTGAAGATAGGTAAATAATGCATCCTACTCTGAGTCAGAAAATAACTCAGTTTCACTGACCAATCCAGGTCTAGAAATTCCCATGCATTTTTTAGCTGTCTGGGGACAAGTAGATAAGAAACTCTGTTTGTCATCCCAAATCTATGCTTGCTCTGAGAGGTTAACAGATTTAACAATAGGTAGTGCAGCATCAAGTCAGCAGTCATAATTCAATAACAGCATGTTCTGCACACATGTAACTGAGGCCCACCACAAATATGCTATAAAATAATTTATTTGTTTGCCAGGGTTTAAATGGTTAAAAATGTTCCCTTTTATGCATAAGAATGCATCCAAAAAAAAAGACAATAAAAACAAAGACAAAACAAAAAAAAAATGTCATGTTCCTACTATTCAAGCATTACTGTACTGAATTAAATTGATAAAATCTCTGTCTTGTTGTGTCTCTTTTCTTCCTCTCTCCCCCTTTCCTCTACATTCACCACTCTGAAATAAATCCATTTCATATCCACACACAAGGGAACAGATCTGCCATTTCCACACTGACCAAGCACAATGCCTACATGCTGCCAATACATTACTTGTAAAGATTACACCTTGCCGTAGCAAGACAGCATTATACTTGAATTCTGTTATGAGAAAAGCAAGAGGAAGAAGGGTGGAGGCTTGCATGGGGTAGGATGAGTGTGTAGTGAAGATGTGAAAGTGAAATGGGAAAAATGGAAGCATGATCAGTCTACACTGTAGCTTACTTATCAGCCGTCCTTTCACTAACACCATCATAGATCGGTTGCCCGACGGACAACTTGAGTGAGATTTTCCACTTGTCCGCCGGAAGATTCACTTGTCACTGACAATCGGGCGGCTGGGTATTTCGAGCCCTGCAGTCTGTACCATTGAAAGGTAATACACTTCAGTTTCAAGTTTGAACATGTCATTATAGAACAACTCTTTTCCAAAACCATAACGCTAGTATCTTTTCATCAATAACTACGATGTGCGCTTTTTATATATGCATATGTTATCACAGCTTGCTCAGTCAAAGACATGAAAGAAAAGAAATCACTAAACTGATGACTTACACAAAATCTCAGTTGTGAAGCAAAACAAACTTGCCGCAACCGGAAGTATTATACAGAAACAATTGTGTTTACAGTTGACGTAAAAAAACAATTATGGTAACAATAAAGTAATACGTACATTTTTCTGATGAAAACTTTTATTAATGATTATGTATGCATCATATATGAAAGCATTAGATAAATATTGTCCGAAAGGTGAAGATGCAAATTTCTATTCACCCAAAACTTCCACAACATGGCAATGATTTGCACTCGAAAAATTGCTTTTAGGACTAACCGTGGAAACAGTGGCAATCTCACATTGTTGTATGTGATCTTTGCTACAGAAAATACTCCTTCCATAGAGACATACATTCTGTTACAGTCATGGCTGAATTATTCTTCAAATCCTATAGTTTGTAGTAAATTGTAAACCATATTTACATCACAAAAACAAATAACTACTCCCTTTGTATGAAACATGGAAGCTTCTTGAACGCTTCTGACGACATTAACGTAATCTACAACACATCTTTAAGCAGAGCAAGCCATAGACAACAAAAATCGTCATCACAGTCGTCTTTGAAGAACAAGTATGAGTGCTGTTGACCTAAAAAAACCAAGGAAACAGACTGTTCGCGGCTCGAAAGTTTGAAGATGCCATACATTGCTACTCAAAGGCAATAGTAAGTAAAGTAGATTAGATCGCAGACATGGTTTCATTTTGTGACAAAATAAGAAAATGTTTATTGTTGTTTAAGTGCTGAAAAATTATTCATTTTATAGAGAAAAATGGGCTTGTGCAATAGAAGATTTTAGAAACATTAGATTTAATTGAGACGCATTCAAATATCAACGGTTTAATCGACATTTAAAAAAAAAAAAAAAAAAATTCAGCTGTAAATTTGATAAACCAAGAACTTGCAACGAGAAAATTCAAATGGGGCATAGTAATACTTATGAAGAAAAAAAAAGAAACTCACTTGCAAACAGAATTTTACAAAGATGGAAGTCTTCACCACAGTAAGTTCCAGTTCAGCTCAAAGATGCACTAAGTCATAAACTGAAACAGAAACAATCTTCCTGACAGTAATCCAGAATATAAAGGACTATGGAAGAACAATTTTGTTTTCACAAATTATCAGTTTTCATGATCAAGAGAAGCCAAGCAGATTGATCAATGAAAATAAGGGGAGGTGACTAGCAGCCATGGTGAAGTGGTTAGCGTATTAAACTAGGACCAATGAACAGGCCCAAAAGGGCCTCAAACATTGAATCAAGTCAAGTCAGGTATTGGACTCCCAGCTGGTTGGTCATGAGTTCTATTCCTATCAGTCATGTGGGATTTTTCCGCCCCAGCTGGCTCCTACCCAGAATTGAGTTTGCTATGGGTTCAGCTGGCAAGACTGGGGACCACACAGTCAAGTTTCATCTACTAAATGGATGCGTCTTTCAGAGTGTTGCTCAGATTTCCTGACCAACACACTGCAGATGTCTGTATCTCTCGGGCCTGGTTGACACTGGGATATATTATGAAAGGAAGTGTAGAGTACAGCCCTGTTATGCAGTCTCAGACCGGAATGGAAATATGTTGCATCATCTTCATCATCCTCATTGTCATCAATCAGCATTAAAAAAAAGTCTCAAATTATGTGGCCCTTCATGTCCTCAAAAACTCATGGTGACCTCAGTTTCGATGTCCTCTCCATGTCTGTGGCCTTGGTTTGATTCTGTCGTGGTCACCTGTATTGGCGAGTCCCTGGAGGTTGTCTTGGGTAGATGTGGTGGCGCCCTCCGCAACTTAAACAGTTATTGTCATCAGTAGGGGGCCTAGTAGGTGGTGTCCTGTGTATGTTGGATCAGAACAAGCGCCACTGAACACCACCAAAGTGACTTGACAGCAGTGCAGTGTCTCCTCCAGTGGGTTGCATCTTAACGACTTGACATTGACTGCTTCCTGTGGATTGCCAGTGCCGGGGCTGCAACGGGACTGCCCGGGGTGTCGAAATGAGCGGAGTGGGTGCTCTGCCACTGAGGTGGCACAGAAGATGGGATTGCAAGAAGAAAAAAAAAAACTAGAGATAAAGATAAACATTTCCCTGATACTACTAGTATAATGTATTAGTAATGACATAAAAGTTTAGCTGATAAGTAGAACAGGTTTGGTTTTTTGGGGGGTTTTTTAGGTGAATAAAAACATTTGTGTATACTGTAAATGGCAGTCAGAGCATGTAGATTCAGCTTTCTGCAGAAGTTTTAAGAGCTTCACAAAGGTTCAACTTTTGACTTACACCAGATCATTCTGCATGCTGCTGTTTTCTTTCAATCTTTGACAGTCACTTTGTGACCACCTTAGTCAATATCTGGTTGTTGCAATTTCTTTTTCCCCTTCTAGCTGCCTTACCTTTTAGCATCGTTTCATGTGTGTGCGCCTAGCACTTCTTTGGTTGTAAGTTGTAGAAAGGGTGTGTTAAGGGAGAGGAGGGGAAAGGGGGGATTGAAGTTGATGAATGAGGCTAACTTTCTGTTGGCAGATTGGCTGATAAGCCAGTACAGTATCAATACAGTGGTTGTCCCCTGATTGAAGTCTGTGTTGTAGTCAGACCATCCAAAGATGGTTGTTGTTAGTAGGCAGGAAAACTGCTGGGAGATACCCCCATTGGAAAGTCTCCTGTTTGCTAGATGATTGTTCATTTGTTGCCCAAACAAAGGCTGTCTTCATTAGTCAGTAGGTGGCATGCATATTTTCCTGTCCAGCGTGTCCCATGGGAGTTTGACAAATTGTCATCCAAAAGGTTTCTGGTCAGCTGAACCTCCATCCCAATCCCATACACCATTGCCTAGCCAGGGAGAAGCTGCCTGCTTCCAACAGGAGTTCAGGGGATAGGAGTAATAGGAGGAAGACAAGGAGGATGGGAGAGGTCACACAGGACACTTGAATCTGTTCCTGACTAGACAACTTGGTCTGCCTATTGTGAGCATCCACCTTCCCATACTTCACTGCTCTGCCAGGGAAGATGAAGCTTCTCTATCCAAGTTTTGGGGGATTTCTACAGGCTACTTGAGGTGAGTGTGGGTCGGAAAGTACAATCTGTTGAAGCCGCTAACCCAGAGATGAAATAAGATGTCACTAATGGCAAGAAAGAAGACTGTGCCACTCGGTCATCAAGCTTCCAATCGATAGCCCTCAAAAACAACAGTGGGGGCACTATGGCTATAGTATGAGATATCACTAAAGTTACAGTGTCATCCCCACTCTGTGTGTGTTGACTTGTGTGTGTGTGTGTGTGTGTGTGTATGGAGGGAGAAAAAGGAAGGAGGCAGTAGCGCAGAAAACCTGACTTTTTCTTGAACTATAGCTCAGCCTGCATGACAGAGATTGGTAATAATGGTAATATTCCCTGTATGGCTTTAGGAATTTGAAATGAGGGTTACAATGACCCCATGTCTCCAAAACTGGGGGTCAGATCTGATCATTGGGGGTCAAATGGAGGAGCAATCTGGCTTTTTTCCTGCGCTTAACAACGTAAAATAATAATATGTTATAATGTGCACCCGTTTCTGTACAGGGTTCTGTGATGCAAATTATGATTTAGTAGTAATACCTGAATGAAACCAGTTTTGTGTTTTGGGTGTGATGCAAATTTGAGTTCAATAGTAACCGGAAACACTACTGCCACACATATTTTTAATGCCTTTGTTTTTCTTTTTCAGAAGTCTGTTTCCAAATATTAATCAAATTAATGTTGAAAAGAATGTTGTACCCATTACATTTTTTTTTTTTTTTGTGCTTTGTGTGAACAGATGAAGAATCCTAACACAGCCACCTACTTCACCAACAGAGCTTTGTGTTATCTCAAGCTGCGGAACTGGGAGCTTGCCTCACAGGACAGCCAGAGAGCTTTGGAGTTGGATCGAAATCTGGTCAAAGGCCACTTTTTCTTGGGCCAGGCTTTGGTGGAGTTGGCCTTGTATGATGAGGCCATCACTCATCTCATGAAAGGTCAGTTCCCAGTCTTTCGATAGCATGAATTTTAAACAATCCAGTATTTTAAGGGAAATTCATTAACCCTCTTGCATTCGCATTTTCCAGCCTAGAACTGCTCCTAGTATTCGTATTGTTTTGAGAAAGTTAACCTAAAACTCACCTACTGCCTTTGAAAGGCTGTAGTGGACAAAGTTTCCACTGCAATGCTGTCAAATTTAGTATGCAACATTCTAACACATCATATTTCATAATGCAGAGATGTCACATGTTTGGGATGCATGTTGGTGTCATTGTCACCCTGTTTGTCATAAAACAATGGGACATCAACGTTGACAATGTTACTATGATACACCAGACAGACAATAACATGGTCGGCATGCATTTGTTAGTATAAATCATCAAAGGGTGGCCTACCTCAACTTGTAAACAGCAGTCCTGGTTCAGTAAATCCAGTTTGGGGTGTCACAAAGTGTCACAGATTGTCACATACTCAAACATGCGGCCAGGTAACTTTACGGTTTTTTGTTTTTTTTTATCCTAAAAGGTGTGTTTGTCACTACTTAACGATTTTTCAACACCGGACTGTACAGTCACAGAAAGAAGCAAACTCCATTATTTACACTCTGATGTGGTGTCTGGTCACACACAGCAGGAAGGTGAGTGTCACCCTGTCACATGTCACCAATATGGTAAACACTACTCTTGATCCATGGTTTCTACCATATTTGCCGCATGGCAGAAACTGTGGTTTCGACATCACCCCACTGACCCATGGCTCGCTAAACCGAAGATCTGTCGACCAGTAGCACCAGAGTCTTGGCAGACGTTAGATTCCATCATGACGAGCACAACTATGTATGCGCGCATCTCAGCAGGTGTCATATCCTGCCAAAGTGGTCAAGTTGCCCCCGCTTTGTCATCTGCTGCCTGGCGTACAGGTTCGTCTGGTCAGCAGCCGTAGTAAAAAAACACTGCGGCAGGAAGAGAAAAAAATAATCCAGAGGTGTAGCTGTGTCTGGCAAACCATGATCTGGCCAGTCTCCTCCTCAAAAAGCTGAACTACAGGTGTGGAAGTGGCCGGTCGCCACGTGGTCACAAACGCAGACAAAGGCACATCATCATCTTCATCACTCACTTTCTTCACCTTCTTCTCCCTCTTCTTCCTCTCAAACATCCACATCACTTTCATTTAACTCCTCTCTTTCATTTCTTTCTACTTCTTGTAGTATTTCATCCAACTCCTCTTCATATAATCCTAAAAATCGCCGTCAGCAGAAGCGCTAGCAGACGCCATTTTCAGAAACAAGGCGATGCCGTCTGCAGCAATGAATGCGGTCAGTTCATGACCCTAGTCTTTGTGAATGAATCCTTTCCCACACACCCCATACTACTGCTAAGATTTCATTGGACACCTCTCAGGGATGCACGTTTATTTTTGGCCAGTCTTGACTTAAAACGTGGTCGCAGTGTGTGAGGGAAAGTAACGCGGCACGTACGGCCGGTTGCGGCCGGAACGAATAGCAGGGGAGACAAACACAGCGGCCGGATACGGGCGAAACGAATGCAAGAGGGTTAAAGGAGGTTTTTCTTTTATAGTCATTAGAGAAATAGATCATTAACATGTAATGAATTCTCAGTTCAACATAAAATGCTCCTTGACATACACCCAGTAGTCTGTGTTAAGCAGTTAACCTTTCGGCTCTTTTGAAAATTTTTTTTTTCTTTCGATTTTTGTTTTATTGTATGGGAATTGGGATGTTTTTCTCATATCTGTTTTACTGTACATTGATTTGGGTTTATGACATTCTTCTGAAAATTAATCCTGACAGGCAGGTGTTCTCATTTTCACATCTTTTCCAATGACACCTGAACCTCAATATTCACAGTTGGGAATGAATGGCTTAAAGTCAAGCAACTTGAAGTGATTTAAACTTTTAGGAAACAGCATTCAGTTATGAAAAGAAATTATCGAGAAAATGGCTTGTGTAGCACTGGCAAAGAAATCATTAGAAAATGGCCTATGTAGTATTGGCAAAACTTCATATACACACACACATCACACACACACACACACACACACACACACACACACACACACACACACACACACACACACACACACACTTTTTTTTTTATTTTCAGTCAAGGACTAGTTTGTTGTTATTTGAAATGATTTTGAAGGGGGGGGGGGGGGGGGGTGTTATTAGATGTGGAAATTTACACAGGCTGGTATGTTACTATTAGTGTAAACATGTAATAAATAAGGAACATCATTAATTTTATTCTAAATGATTTTCAAAATAACATGCACACCCTTAAGTTGGAGCTTGTAATTTTTTTTTTTACTATCTGAACAAATTTTTTTTTTTTTTTTTTTTAACTATTTAGTTTTTATCTGTTTTGTCTTACTTCATGCTTATTCTGACCAACATACACAGCTGCCTTACAGACAGTCCTGTGAAAGCCCCAGTACTGGTAGTTCATAACATGCTATCAGTCTCCAGTGGTCTTGAGACAACCCTCCAGAGGAGACGCTGCATTGCTGTCGTGTCATTTTGTTGGTGTTCAGTGGTGCCTGTTGAGATCTGAACTATAAAGGTTACCACCTCCTTGGCCCCCTTCTGATGACAAAGGTTGCTTTATCACTGAGCCAGCATGAGTAAGTGCCCCCATCTGAAAGACTTCACCATGGCCATCCATTGACAGTTTGGGACCATGAATTACAGACAAAAACTGATAGCTGTGAGAGGAAGGCATGAAGGGTTTCAGAAGTCGGGACTTTTTATTTTATTTGTTTGTTTAATGATGATCTTGACTGTACTTTATGTCTCCTGTCATTACCCCAGTGTCATCCAGGCCCCAGAAATAAAAACACCTCAGTTTTGCCATTGGCAGGATATTTGACCAACAGTGGCAAAGATTCATTCAAAGAGAATGGGACTCAACTGTGTGATCCAGTCTTTCCATTTAACCTCATCACATATTCATCGGTGGGTTGGAGCTGGCAAGGGTTGAAAAATCGCACAAATAAATGTCTCTCAAGTAAATGGAACCATATAAGCTGCCAACCTGCAAGCCCATGATGCCAACCACAGCACCACAGTAGCTGGTTTCAAGAGGACCTTTAAAATTTGCCTTTAAATTATTACCAAAAAAAATATGCTTTTGTTGCTATGTTCTTTTTGTCATGATGATATTGCCAGTGATCATCGTTCGAAATCAAATTGATATTATGTTGCAGCTCATGAACTGGCTAAAGATCAAAAGCTGAACTTTGGAGATGAAGTGACAGGGGCCTTGAGACAGGCCAAGAAACGCAGGTGGAACATGATTGAGGAGAAACGAATTCAGCAAGAGATTGCCTTACAATCATATCTGAACAGGCTTGTCAATGAAGACAGAGAGCGGTAAGCAGGCTTTAAGGATATTCCTTGTGTACAAAATGTTTAACCAAATGGTAGCAGTGTGTGCCTTTTAAATTTGAAATTGGAAAATAATGAACAAAGGGTTTATTTCTCTGTGCTGGTGTCATTTAAAGGAAGACAACAAGGGTTTATTTCTCTGTGCTGGTGTCATTTAGAAGAAGACAACGGTGTGTTTTGGTGATACTAATGAATGGGAAAAATATTTCATTGATGAACAAATGGAACTTTTTTTTCTTGATATCTTTTGTGTTACAATGAGTATCTGAGTATTGTTAGAAAGTAATTTTTGGCATACCAGTGTTCTTTTAATGCACAACTGGATTGACAGATGTTAGTTTGATATTCTCTTCCTCCAGTAGTTTTTTTCAGTGTTTTACTGCAGCTTCTTTGTCTGCAAACTCAAGAGATGCCACGACTTTGTCCTCGATGAATGCAGTGCATCGTTCAGAGTTGCAGCCCTGTGTCGTGTCAATGCTTTTGTGTGCAATCATAGTTTTGATGTGCTCTTGCCCACTGAAACTTGCAGAAAGCAAAGAGTCTCTCAAATTTAATATATGAGATGTTGGTCGTCTTCTAGCATATATATTGTGTTTGTGTGTGTGTGTCCCTGTGTGTCAATTTTCTATTGACAAAAATAGTGACGGTGCTCATAATACCAATGAGGCTGTTGTTTCCAGCTTTGAAAGAGAGGCCAGTGCTGGCAGATAGGGATGATCACAAACCTGATTGTGGTGTGGCAGATCCTTCAGAAGTGCTGCCTGCAAAATTTTGAGTGAAATGAACCTTTACAGTGGCTGTTTTCCAAGTTGATCAGTTGTATAAGTTACATCGAAAGCAGATTTGGTAGAAAAACATTTGAGTGAAAGTCCTGAGCTGTTTTGAAAGATTTATGTCAGCAGTAGAAAAACTCTGTCTCTGTCACTCTCTGTCTGTCTTGTCCTTCCTCTCTGTTTCTGTTACTCTCTCTGTCTGTCTGTCTCTGACTCTCTGTCTGTCTGTTTCTCTCTCTCTCTCTCTCTCTCTCTCTCTCTCTCTCTCTCTCTCTGTTGAATCTTTCTTTTGTTTATATATATGTGTGTATGTACATCATGTGTGTATTTCAATTATCACAGGAAAATAGAAGATTGCAAGAAATCGAATGGGGAGAAAGCTGTAGTGATGAAGTGGAGAAGATTGAATATGAACAAGTGAGTAGATTGGGTGTGATTGTTAACATTCTCTTCTGGTTGACGTTGTTTACAGTTGTGGTTGTTTTTCTTCCAATTTGAATAGTGTAGATGGATTTGATTGTTACTCTTCCTAGCTCATTAGTTAGTCGTAAATATTTTCATTTAGTGATGGTAGTCTCTCCATAGTGATTGGGCTTGGCTGTAGTTATCTACCTGGGTTTGAATTTGATTGGCCAGGATCTTGTTGCTTCCCTATCAGATTTGTTTTGGCATTTCTGTATGAAATTCCAAGCTGGTATTGATAAAGCTCTTATAGTAATTGGTTTGTCTTTTTTTTTTTTTTTTTCTTAGTCTTTTGATTTTTTGTACTGATGTGTAGCAGTTTAGTTGCTTCAGCTTCTTTTCTCTAATCATTGTTGCAATTATCACAAACCTTGTTGTACATTAATGATTTTTTTGCTCTATTATTTGTTATTTCTTTGTCGGGGTGTTACTGTATTATTGTGGATCAGAATCAGTCTCTCTATAAATCAGTCGAGTGAAGAAGGTCTCCTTATGAGCTTCATTTTCATATCAATATAGAATGGCAGTACTAAACATGGATCTTCCTTCTTAGTTAAAAAAAAAGTTTGTTGATTTCGGATTCTGCTTTTTTATGTGCTGTTTTATGCATTCTTTGATTATATGCTAAGAATTGACTACCTTTGCCTCAGTTCTCAGAGACAGCATACTTGCACACATTTACAAAATTATCGTCTAAGAAAAAAGTGATAAAAATGGTGAATTTGGAAGTGCCTTTTTTTTTTTTTTTTTTTTTTTTTTTTTTTTTTTTTTTTTTTTTTCTAATCTAATCTTCGCCTAGGTATACAGAACATGAAACTCTCTAGATGGATCCCACTGTGCTGCAGTTGTTTAGAGTTGCTGACCTGTTCACCTACTAGCTAGACTTATGTCATCACAGATCTGTATTTTAAATCCGACGGCCTGCAAAAGGGTTATGTTGTTTTCCTTGAACTAAATGACGCAGTGGTTAGCATCGCGGATTCCTGGCTGGGATGTCAAGGTTCATTTCCCATTGTTGCTATTTATTTGTGTGACTTTTTTTTTTTTGTCCATGACCAGCCTTTACCCCATTTAGTTGAATTCAGAATTGACTCATTTGGAAAGACTGGAACTGCACAGTTGAGATTGATCCATTTAAATGGATAGGTGTGTGTTGTTCAAAATATCCCGACCCAGGGCATATTATGAAAGTGAGCACAGAAGACAGCCTTGCCATGCAACCTCAGACCAGAACGGAACTCTCTGTAGTATATCATCATCATCATCATCATCATCATTCTCATTGATCCAGGTGAATAAAAAGGTCTCAAGTTCTTTGGCCCTTCATGCCCTGCTGATGTTGACCTCAGTTTTAATTCTTCTCCATATCTGTCCCCTAGGTGAGTTCATGCCAAGGTCATGTCATTGGACGAACATGGTGCCCATCTTACGGAGAGTGATGCTTGCTCATGCTGTTTTTGCAGTTAAGCAGTTTTTGTCATCAGTATAGGGTTTGTACAGTCCTTAAAAGTCCTTTAATTTGGGGGCCCTTTTCAAGGTCTTGAAGTCAAAAATCAAGGTTTTGCTCATAGGTCCTTAAAAAAAAAAGTGCTTAAATTTTGTCACAGCCAGTGATTTTGAATAAAATCTGTGTAGAATCTTGAATCTATTGAAAAAAATCTGAAATTGAATTTGAAAAAAGAAGTCAGAGTCAGTTTACCACAATCTCTCGGATAAGTCGTCTGCTACAGATATGGTAGAATGATCCGCCGTCTTGAAATTGAGATGCCAACCTTCTGGGGAAGTGTTCATTCAACATCATTTGGTGGAAAGAAGAGTACAAAGAGGGGTTGCAGGCAGACCCATGTGGAGACAAAAACAAGGACTTATAGCTGCATCTGCAAAAAAGTCCTAGACAGTGAATAATTTAATGTGTGTCAGTATTTCATGAATATTTTGTTTAAATTATCCATGAAGTAAGTCCTTGAATTTTTCTTTAAAAGGGCTTGAAAAGTCCTTGATTTTTTTTTTCTTTTTGGTCAGGAAATCTGTATGAACCCTGCAGTAAGACGCTTAGTAGATGGTGTTCCACCTATCTGGAATCAGAACATGCGCCAGTGAGCGTTATCAAAGGGATTCAGCAGCAGTGCATTGTCTCCTCTGGTGGGTAGTCCTCTGATGATTTGATATTGACTGCTTCCTGTGGATTGCCGGTGTTGGAGCTGAGGCAGCACAGGGCAGGGTGCTGTGGATTGGAAGCTGCAATGAGCAGCGTAGGAATAAAGCCACTCCTGTGACATGGAAGACAAAATAGCAACAAAAAACAAACAAAAAAATCCTGAAAACAAAAACCTCAACCCTGTTTATGTCTCAGTTTAGATAGATGGATAGTTGTAAGTTTTGAAATCTTGCGGTAACAATCCAGAATTTGCAGGCAGCACAAATTCATGTCTGTTAAAAGATGGAGAGACTGACTGAGACTGATCCACAGTGGAAGACAGTCTTTTGTCATAAATTCAGAAGTTCTAGGGTTTTTTTTTGTTTTTTTTTTTTTACAGTGTAATACATTATGCTGCAACTTTGTAAGATTATAGATGTGGAGCAGTTTATGGATCTTGAAATATTGCCTTGACTTGTGTATCAATAAGGATGCATTTTGTGTCCACCACATAATATCAGTTGATAACTGATGTAAACTGGCAGAAAATTTTGTCTTCGTTTTTTTTCTTTTTCGCTAGTAATCTTCCTTACCTTGATAAGCATTAAGCCACTTTGATTTCTTACTGTTTCAGGAATTTTTGTTGTTGTCATTGGCAGAAAATTTCAGACTGTAAATGAATGCTTCTTTTGTCTTGATGTGTAGCATTAACTTATTTTTCATTTCTTTTGATAGGATCTGAGATTGAAGGAAATCAACGAATTGTTTGCTCAACTTGACGACAGGAGAAAGGTAAACTGAGTATCTTTTTTTATGTACATGATCTTGTGTGTGTCTGTGTGTACGCGCGCGTGTCTGTGTGTACGTGTGTGTGTGTGTGTGTGTGTGTGTGTGTGTGTGTGTAGTTCTGTAGTCAGGTAAAGACAGTCCTTAATTAGATAAAACGTTTGTAAATGTAACTAAGTCAGGGACTAACACCAGTACACAGTTCACTTCTTAAGCCATTCAGGACGTAGCTGCCTCAGGCCAGCAGCACTCCTGGCCTGAGCTACCTTGATTCTAAGATCGGTTAAAAAACAGATGGTGGGACAAAAAGCTCACTTGTGGGTTTTTTTGTAGACATCTTCAAAGACAGATCAGCCTTAAGTTTGGCATGATGATAGCAGATAAATTAAGCTTTAGAGTTAGTTAAAAGTTGCCATAGCAGCCAAGTGACGGCATAGCAAGCTAGTGACAACTTACTGGAAAGGGACATGGTTTTGTAATCAAGTTTGCACTATTTAGACAGTGAATACTATGGATTTAAGTACCCTAACTGTGCAGATACAGTTCACACACACACACACACACACACACACACACACACACACACACACACACACTGAAAACAGAATCTCTTAGCAAAGACATCATTTATTGCATGAGATGGCAGACTGGTGACATGCCCATCATAATTATTGTGTCCACCTGCTGACATTTTCTTTCTTGAACTTGGAACAAAGACTACTGAATGCAAAGTAGGTGAAGGCTGGAACAGAAGTGAAGGGAAACCAACTTTTTTGAGATGGAATGGCTAAAAGAAACGAGGATATGGATGAGTTTGGGACGAGGAAACTGAGAGGTTTGCTCTGATTGACGCTCTGCTAAGAAAAAGAAATGCCCAAAGGTGCTGGGGAGGACCCAAAGAAGCACTGTCTCCACCTGCCTTTAGAGCAGTCCTGTACCACCCTTGGAGGCCTGCGCTGTGTTGACGATGGGTACAGGCATGCGCAGGACACTCCATTAAGATATCAAGGGACATAACTGCTCCTGAACAGAGGTAAATCAGACTACAGGATGCAACTCATAACAGCCTTAAAGTGCATCCCCATGGGTGTACCAGCCGTATTTCATGACTGCAGAGCCCACCGGCGAAAAACACCACCCTCCAACTGTCGAGCACACCCCACAGACCCAACCACCTCTGCCCATGGACAGATGAAGACAGTGCCATTCCAGACACAGCCAAGCTTTCGCCATACGGTCTGATGTGCCCTCTAGAGAGAATCCAAAGTTGTAGTCTTTCCCACTGTCAACAGGACTTTCCCTGTGGTCAGTGGGTCTTTCCTCACCGCCACTGGACCTTTCTCCAGGGTCAGCCTAGTTAAGGCAAAGAAGAAAAAGAAACACCCGAAGGTGCTGGGGAGGACCCAAAGAAGCACTGTCTCCACCTGCCTTTAGAGCAGTCC
>JADBJO010001326.1:217500-232500 GCA_016801955.1 Conus betulinus | reverse complement strand
ATTTACCCTTGTCTGCCAAAAGGTTTAGTTGTCCTGGGCGATCAGATGGGTGGTTATTTCAACCCCTGTGTGTGTGTGTGTGTGTGTGTGTGTGTGTGTGTGTGTGTGTGCGCATGAAATTTTGTGCTATGTGTTTGTGTATCCGAGTACTGTTGAAGGTGCTGAATGGTAAATTAATCCCATGCTTATAACATTTAGATGTTCACAAGGGTGGTTGTCTTGTTTTCAAGAATGACATTAAGATAATAAACTTCTTCTGTTTTATTATCCACTATCAGGCATGGTGGGCGTATTTACTTGGATTTGCACGTAGTGTGTGTGTGTTCAAATCACACGCTTTGGGATCCATGATATCAAAGTACGCTGTTTTCTGTATAAACCTTGTGTTACATTTTGTATGTGTGTGTTTAATGGTATATACCATTGTTTTACCTGTGTGTCCAAAAAGTGTGATACAATTTTGGTTTTGCATACTGATCTATTTTTTGATGCCCTTGATTTCAGCTTTGCAAGATCATTCCAGGTTGAACTGTTATAATATTTTATAGTTTACTACGTGTTGTAGCTTGTAAGATATTCTTGCTTAACTAAGAAAAAAAAAAAAGCAACAGAAAAAAGACAGAAACAGAACAAGGAAAAGCAAAACAAAACTGTGGTGACAACAACAACAACAAAGCTTGTACATGCTACATCCCAGTGGGTGGAATGACAGAAAGGGACATCACTCCTAAAACAATACTGCTCTAACACAGTAAACCTTTTTTCTAGTGCCTTAGGGTCTTTTTCCAGGTGGTTTTGTTGTTGTTGTTGTTTTTTTAAGGGTGGATAGGGGAGTAGGGCATTTTTTTGCCAAAAAAATATGCAGCTGTGTGGAGTGGGGGGAAGGGGCAATGTCACATTCCTCATCTATTAAGAAATTTTCAGATGGCAGCTGCTTCAGTTGTACAAACCTCACACTAACAACTTCCATGAATCCTTGAAATTTGGGTCTTCAGAGGGGAGGAGCCTTTACTGGGAATATAAATCTATCTTCAACAAAGGGGAGGGGGGAGGGGTGACTTTCCTGGAAAAGCTGGTCTGTAAAGGGAGGGAGTCTATTTGGCAGTTTTCATTGCGTTGGGCTTCACGCTGTTGCCTCCTCCTGCACCTTCTTCCTCGGCCTATTTTATTGTTTCTTCATCATCTGTCTTAGCTCTTTCACAGTTCTCCAAATGAGAAGGATCTTTTGTTTCAATAGTGTTGGAAAGCTCATTAAAGCTTTGAAAAACAAAGTTTGGAAAATCGAGGTACCTGTATGTAAAAGTTTTTTTTTCAGTTTGATGTTTGATACCCTCTTGATATTAAGAATAATGTGGGGGTTTTGTTGTTGTTGATGCAAGAGAATTCAGTTTCCAGGATGAAATGAAAGACCAACTTCTGGAAATACTGAGGGAATTGACTCTATCAATAGTAGCATCATGATGAGTGAACCCTTGTTGTATGGATTGAAGCAGATAGCCCATATGCTGGAATGAATACAGCTATACATACACAAAGTGTTTTTTAGTGAGACTTGGAGTCAATCTGTCATGTATATTGAACTTGGAAATGTAGTCAAACTGGGCCTTAGAAGTTTGTATATTTTGTCTCCATTTTGAGTATATCATGAACACTTTGACATATTCATTACATGTTAACAGTGATGAGCGAGCACAAAAGTATCAGAGAGGTTCTCAGCCACATCCTGCATCACACATCTGATTCCTTCCTCCTCCCCCCCCCCCTCCCCTTCCCTCCCCTCCCCTCCAACCTTCTTCTCCTCCCTCACCTCACCACAGGTTTACCTCTTTTCCTCTTCTGGTCTGGATCATCCTCTTGAGACTTGTAGGTTTGGGTAGAGCCACTGTTGCCCATGAGCCAAGTTGTGGGATGAGCTCCTGCTTCCCGCATCTGCTCTGTTCACCTCATGTTACCTCATGGCTGAAAGTCATCCTATCAATTTGCTGTTCTCTGCTATGAAAATTTGCTTTCTCTGTCTGTCTGTCTGTGAAAATAATGTGCACTGAGCATACCTTATTCTTTTCAAAGTTCTTTCTCTGCGCTTTTGGATGATCAACATTTTTATGTTCCTATCAGTGATTGGTTATTGCTGAAACATAGGTATATATTCTTTTCTATTTTTTTCACATTTTTTTTTTCATTTCATCCAGTTCTGGTTTATCCATACAGAACTTCTCCTTCCCTTCAGTCTCATGTTCAGTGTACTTGGTTTAAGCAATGATGAGAACTTTAATTGGGTTTGCTAATTGTTAATTGTTAGGTGTCTTGGATTTTGCAGTCTTCTCTCTCCTCTTGTGTGTGTTTTTTGTATTCATTTCCCTTTTCAGTTGAAAGTGCCATCTGAAGGACAGTGAGAGGGTGGGAGTCTGCCTTCAAAGAAGTTGTCGGCAACGAGAAGACTTCAATAAAACCACCTGCCACAAGCAGGACAGAGCCCAGGCACACCTTAGATGTAGATAAAAATGCTTTATTCACTCAGCTAACTGTCACCTCATGCAGTCAGACCTGTTTGTTGGGTGTTTGTGACTGTTTTGTTCATCTGTTGTCAGTTAACCACGAAACCTTTGCAAAGAGTGGTCTGTAAAGAGAGGTGTAAATCTCCAGTTAATGGTGGTGTGGAAAATTTGAATGTCTCGATTTTTGTTCATTTTTAGTATATTAGCATAATTGGTTTTCTGCACCCCCCAGAAGTCTTGAAGACTGGGATTCTGCACTCAATAATCATACAAATTACCCCCTTCCACTTTTTTTTCCCCATTGCCCTTGTGACTCATTGACCTCTTGCTCTTCCTGCACCCTCCTCCACTTTGTGTGTGTGTGTGTGTGTGTGTGTGTGTGTGTGTGTGTGTGTGTGTGGTGACGATTTGGTAAGTACAGATTGCTTTTCTGTATTGAGTGCATTACTTGCATGTGTAATTTCTGTAGAACCCAGATACAGTTCAGAAACTTGTCAGCAACAGTACAAAAGCCTGTGATTTGTTAAATTATTCTTAGAACAGTTTGAATATTATTGAAAGCTAAGAAAACATGTTTGCTTGTGAACTTTGTGTCATTTGTTTGCTTCAGAGATTTTTTTTTTTTTTTTTTTTTTATAAAAGTTTTACTAGGTTTTGTTTTTTTTTTTCTTTTTTGAAATATATTCTGTTATATATTCACTTTTTTGTGTAAGCTTATGTAAGTATTTTTGTAAATATTGTGTTTGTTTTTTCACTATGTTATGAAAGTGACAAGTAAGTAGAAAAATGTGAATAAGTGTGCATGCGTGTGTGTGTGATATAGTTTGTATATCTGTTATATATTTTGATCTCTCTCTCTCTCTCTCTCTCTCTCTCTCTCTCTCTCTCTCTCTCTCTCTCTCTCTCAGTTTTTTTTTGTAATTTTTATTTGTGGTCACGCGTATGTTGAAGGTAACAAATATGTTGAAAAATGTGCATGTGTGTGAGATGTTTATACATCAACATCCCCCTCCCTCTCTCTCTCTCTCTCTCTCTCCTCTCTCTCTCTCTCTCTCTCTCTCTCTCTCTCTCTCTCTCTCTCTCTCTCTCCTCCTCTCTCTCTCTCTCCATCCTTCCAGTGCTTTGAATTTTCACAAATGAAAATAGCTATGGAAGTAAAAGATGATGTGAGATCATCATTTCAATATACTTTATGTGATATACTCAACAGTGTTCACATTGTGTTTAATTTTTTTCAGATTTATTCATTTTTATTGTTTTCTTCTTGAATTTGCGGGACTTTTTTTTTTAAGTTCATGTACTCATTTGACTTTATTTTAAATTGTTTTGTTATTAAGACTCAATCTGGTTGCTTTTTATTAGATGCAGAACTTTTTAATACTGACATTTATTGTTTTGACAGACTTCTGTCATGTAATATGTCATCAGTACATATTATACAGTATGTATAATTTGAAGCATAAGAAATTGGGCAGTACAGCAACATTAGATTGACTTCAAGGCATGTGGAATCCGAACTCAGTGATAGTGAGGGGTGAACATATTAAAAGAAATGGATATTAGGTAAGAGCGGAGTCAAGAAGTAATGGAAGAACAATAGATGTTTTAATTTTGCTGGGCTGTTGTAAAAGAAAATCAGCCAACCATGTGGAAGCAGGTTGTATTCTCTTGTCATGTATTTCATGAAAAACCCTTACCATTCATTGTGGGTCTTCAAAGACCCAGGAATGTCTTGTGACGCGTGCTACACTTGCGCTATGGAAGCAGCATGGTGGACACTGGACAAAGTCTCAACATCTACACAAATGTATGGAAAATTTGAGAAGATGTACATCTATAAATCAATAAACAAGGTCTGCAAATGGTTTGAATCTTTCACTTTCTTTTGCGGGTCAAAAGAGACTGCTGCTTCTTCTCACAGTTTTTTCTGTATTGTGGGTGAAAGTAGACTGGTGATGCCCGTCATTTCCAGTTGGTCAGTAGATTGAATGTTGACACCTCGCGTATGAGTGGCCAAGCAATTCAAAGGAACCTGAACATGCTGAACTTTTTTTTTTTTTTGGGGGGGGGGGGGGGGGGGGGGTACATGGTTCTTTTGGGACCAGCAAAACACCATACACACATGCTCGCACGCACACAGACAGATGGATAGATTGATTTTTTTAGTAACATATAAACTTGTGTGTGCTGTATCTGTCTCCTACTCTCTCTCTGTCTCTCTCTCTCTCTCTCTTTCTTTTTCTCTCTCTCTCATATGCGCTTGCTTGTGCTCTCAATTTATGGTCCTTTGTGACTCATAGCTGAAATACATTGTTTACAGTTTTATCTCGAGTGACCTTTGTGTCCGACACACAGATAAAAAAGAGTCCAAAGAGAACACATTTCACTGAACATTCACTTTCTTAGAATCTTGCCTGTCCTGTAAAATGAGGCCTGCAGACGAACAAAGAGGAAAACAAAAACTTGACCCAATGTTGCTTTGGAAACAGTAGATTTTTATTTGTTCCTTCACTTTTGCCTGGCACAGCAGCAGCAGCAGGCTTTTAAGTTTCAGTGCATTAATACCTAGTGCGGGACCTATATATGGCTATGTGTACCGACTGTTGCTACGTGCAGCGTTCAGAATGACGGGCACCTCATCGGCACAGATTTCCAAGAGCTGGGTACTGCTACGAGACTAGAGGGGCGGCAGGGGACAGAAGAAGCAACAGGAATATCAGCAGTGGTGGAAGCAGCAAGAAGCAAAGTGACAACTTCCTGTGAAGTTATTTCAAAAGTGTCATTCATATCATAGCAGCAGAAAACTTAACCTCTCTGATTGGAGACATGCTGCTGTGTCGCTTGTCTTGACAGTGAGTTCTGGGGGAGGGAACGAGTACGGGAGACACTCAAAAGAATATCATTAAAAAGCTTTATTTTCACTCAGCTGATACGCTGATTGTAGAAAACGTAGTTTAGACTGAGCCATTTACTTTCAAACCTCTATTGGTTTCATTTTTGTTGGTGTGGATTTTAACATTAACAGTGTTCTTTTCAGCCTTAATAGAACCATGGTGATTGAATGGGCTGTCATCACCATCGTCGCCTATGGAGTGACCACAATCATCATTGATTTTTCTGTCGCTGAGAGGAGCGATGATTAAAAAACTGCACCACAAAAATTATGGATCAAATGACCCCATTTCTTCTTTCTTTCTTTGGTTCTTGATTCGTTTCTGTCTTTCATTTTTTTCCTGTTAAATTTGTGTCATGAGTGCATCAAGCATTGACTACTGTAGCATTGACTGATAACGCTATCAGATGGAATCCAGGATTTTTTTGTTGTTGATTTTTGGGGGGGGTTTGTTGTGGTTTTTTTTTTTTTTTTTATTAACTTTTTACAATGTTTTTAACAGTGGCGAAAAGAAAGGCAGAAAACAAATAACCAAACAAACATCACCATGCTATATGCCATCCCACTCACAAACATTCACCCGTTCCTTCCCTGAGTCCCACCCCAATCCACGCCCTCCTCCAGTCTACCTGTTGACAATATGTTGAACAGACATTGCTTATACATGCAGCTATCCTTTTGCGTGGATACAATGTGGCATACAATAAGGTATCATTCAATAAGGTATGCATGTTACGATTATATCAAAGTATATGCATGTCCGGGGAGTACATAGCGTAGGTGAACTGATATGAATACAAATATACAAGAGGGAGGGAGAGACAGAAAAAAAAAAAAAAAAGTTCAACAGGATTGGTTGGATGTTAACAAACTGAAACTCTGCGAACAATGTGAATTGATTTTCAACAGTTATAGTAACCTGTTACATTGATAAAAAAGGCCTCACCTCATTGTCATATGTCTGGAAAAAAAAAGTAACCGCAATTGCCCACTGGTTGTAGAGAGGTTGATTAGACTCCTAATATAGAGGAGACAAATAGTTCATATATCAACCATTTGATACGGAATTCTTCGTGGTTCATGTTTATATACGCATTATGTTTTTCAATTCGGTATCAACATTTCAATATTTTCAGAAAACCTGTTACATGTGGAAGGTTGCCTTTTAGTTTACATATGCACAAATATTGTTTCGCCGAAAGAATAATGAAGTAGAAAATACAATCAATAACACAGCTGTAGCATCAAATCCTATACAAGAACAAGTGATTCTGTTAGACGTACATTCTGGGCATTGGTACATTTCTCTGTTATCAACCTGGTAAAAGTATCCCCAAAACGCTGAGCATAAGTACACCTCCAGAACATATGATCAATACTATCCTTACACAGCCCACTAAAGCTGTTCCTGTCATTATTAACAACTCCAATTTCTTTTAGAATTGTGTTTGTTCCTAAGCATCTGTGTAATATTCTGAGTTGAAACCATTTGAGCTTTATATCCAATATTTTATAAGCATGCGGGAAGCATGATGCCCAATCATGAATTTGGGACAGTTTCAAATCCCGTTTATCGCAACACAGAGCTCTCTGATTATTTTCAATCATTATATCATAGTTCATCTTTGAACCTTTGTAAGTGGCAAACGATTTCTTTTAGCAGAGAGGAGAACTGATATATTTATTGTTTTCGATATTTATTCCAGATGCCTTTATATAATTGAGTACTGCAGACTTGTACCCAGTGAAAGTGAGAAAATCAGTATTGATATCATATTTTTCTTTGAAACTTCTGAGTGAAAGAAACTGTCCATTGTCATAGAAAAAATGAGCTAGATAGTAAATGTTTTTGTTTTTACATATTTTGGAGACAATGTATTTTTGCCTGACTTGAATCCGTTTATTGTAGCCTACTGGTTCAGCTAATAGTTCAGCAAATTCTTTGGCACACATTTGTAGTAGAAAAATGTTTATTCAAAAACTTCAGAATTGGTTGTATTTTGCAAGTTTTGAAACAATCTCTGGACCATGTTTATTTATCAAAGACCATTGCGGGAAGTTAATGAGTAGTATATTTTTCCATTTATGCTTGATCTTTCATTCACGGATCCAAGACACTTACAAATATGTAACAAAAAAATTTTAACTCGGGAAGACCGATACCTCCATTTGTTCACACTTTTATGTGCAGTTTTTCGACTGAATTTTGTCTGTGTTCTTATTCCACACAAATTCATAACAGATTTGTTGGTATGATTGGAAAAACACATCTGGTGGATTTGGCAAAAGCAACCAGAGATGGATTAGTTTTTAAAAGATGACAGGTTTTAATATATAGCGATGCTACCAAGGGGGGTTATCTGGCGCTTTACCCTTATTTTAAACAAGTATTTGATGTCAGCTAGCCTCTCTGCATGATTGATTTCCACACATTTGTTTCAAATCGTTAGTGAACCAGATACCTTAGAGTATTCTAAATTTTGAAGGATTCCAGTCAATTTCAAAAAGTTCCATGTAACAAACTTCACTAATGTTCATGCTTCCTAACCAAATTGTGCTTGTTTTACTTTAAAGTCAACTTCTAAATGTTCCATGTAACGAACTTCACTATTTTTCATGCTTCCTAACCAAATTGTGCTTGTTTTACTTACAGTCAATTTCTAAATGTTCCATGTAACTAAGTTCAATATTTTCATGCTTCCTAACCAAATTGTGCTTAAAGTCAGTTTCTAAATGTTCCATGTAATGAACTTCACAATTTTTCATGCTCTAACCAAATTGTGTGCTTGTTTTACTTAAAGTCAATTTCTAAATGTTCCATGTAACGAACTTCAATATTTTACATGCTTCCTAACCAAATTGTGCTTGTTTACTTAAAGTCAACTTCTAAATGTTCCATGTAACGAACTTCAATATTTTCATGCTTTCTAACCCAAATTGTGCTTGTTTTACTTAAAGTCAACTTCTGAATGTTCCATGTAACCCGAGGTTCCACTGTGCTGAGGGCCCTTCATGACACTCTTGACACTGCCGACCTCCTTGAGTTGTTGCAGCAGCTGGTCTTGAAGTTCCGCCTGTTCTCCCTTCAGTTTGTCGACTTCAGTTTAAGATTGTCGTTTTCTTTTTGCAGGTCAAAGATGTTACTTTCCAGCGTTTCTATCCTATGAGTTTACTGATGCTGTCAGTTTCTTCACTTCAGCACGCAACGTCAAGATGTCTTCTTTACATCGTTTCCAGGATTTTGTGCAAAGTGTTTTAAAGCCATTTCTTCACTACTACTCTCACTGTCTTTTGGTTGGTTGGTTGTTGGTTGGTTCCTCGGTTGGTTGGCTGTTTTTTTTTTTTTTGTTTTTTTTTTTTTTTTGTTTTTTGTATTTTATTTTGTCTTGTCTTACTCTACTCAGGTCTGTTTCCGGATTCAGACATACATCACTCATTGAGGACGAAGAAGACTGTTTCCCTTTTTGACCTGTTTGAAAGAGAAGTGGAGATTCTTCTCGTCATTCTCGGTCAGTGGCTGTGTCATTGATCTGGTTCGCATCAAAGATGTAGATAAGAAGATAAGGACTGCGTGTTCATTTTCGTTGTCCTGAGTGTTGTGTATCTTGCCTGAAGAAGACCTAAGAGGTCGAAACGCGTTGTGTATTGTCTTGTGATTCATATGCCTACAATTTTTGGCGGTGCTTTATCCATAACTTTTCCAATTTGTTTAGATTTCCGCCTGCTGTCACCACACTTTGCAACTAGATCTAAGTTTTATTGAATTTCGTGTTGCGAACATTGCAAAATTTGATATTAATTAAACTACGCACCAAGATTCAAGAAGACCAAGACTCTGTAGGCTACATGTGTATAAGCCCTTAGATGAGGCAGCGTCCTATTTGAAGTCATCCATATTGAACTGGTCTATGGTAACCAGAACTTGAACTTCACGAATCGGAAAAAAAGTGAACAGTCCCGCTTCTCCCCTCACGCGTGAACCGTGAAGCGCGAAGTGTGAGTGAAAATGTTCGTCCCCACGCAAGAGAGGTCGTGTCTACCCATTTTTCTATACACGCATGAGGCGTGAGACGTGAGGCGTTGGGTTTCGATTCGACGGCCCAGCAGCCTTACACTACTTATGTAAATCTGTGTGTGTGTGTGTGCGCGCGCGCGCGCGCGCGAAAATCTGTATGTCTATGTGTAATCGGGTGTGTAAATCGTGTGTGCGCACATGGCGTGCGCACACGCGCGCGCGCGCGCCCCCGCGCGCGTGTGTGTGTGTGTGTGTCATTATACATGTATTATTGAATGCATTTGCCCGTGTCACATGTGTATGTGTGCAGGGGATCACCTGCGTATGTGCAGTGGTACCATTCTTGCTTATATTTTACAGGAGTGCAATGCGTGAAAGGGGGAACAAGATGGGGAGGGGAAGCTCAAGGCGTAGTTTTTAACGCTCACAGATAACATTCCCATTGCCTCTGCTGTTAATTCCGCCCAGGGTGGATGTTTGTATGAGTGATTTTTGGCATGCTTGACGACAACGTGGGCATAACTAGAACTGACAAGGTGTGTGACCGAGTGCTGACCTCGGCTGACTGCTTAGCTGCTAAACACAAAGTGCTGGGAATTCTTAGTTTGTGTACTTGTTTTTACAGCCTGCTTTACTTGTCTTTGCATTCCTGATACAATAGACTTCATCTTGGCATTCCAGGGCGGTCTTACTTAATTCATGCACCCCGACGTAGCAGCACCGTTTTTGTAATAAGTCTGTTATCAGTTTGTCGAAGGGAATTTGAAGGATGGTGACATCTTGAACAGAAAAAAAAAAAAATCGTTACAGTGATAGAGCTGAAACTAGAAGTGATGATTGAGTTCATTTTGTGTGTGCATGCATGCGTGCGTGCGCGCGCGCGCGCGCGCGTGTGTGTGTGTGTGTTACTTGGTTTTGGTGAATTTTTTGTTGTTTAAACATGGGGGGGGGGGGGGGGGGGGGGGGGGGGGGGGGAACCTAGACGGACACCAGGGAGAATGCAGAACCCACTAAAGTCAAACCAACAGGAATCCCCACACAGATCTGTCGTCCTTGGCATCGCATGGCATTTTTTCACTGGGTGGGTTTTGTCAATATCCGTTCAGTCTTCTACTTAGTCTTCTTGTTATTCTTCTGTTTCTCCTTCTTCTTCTTCTTCTTCTTCGGATCCTGCATCCCCAAATCTAATCGATTGTTTTAGGGCTAAGTCCCAGTTTCAGTTCCGTTAACACCGAGTTATGAGTTCGCGCGTATTCTTGCCAACACACAGACAAATCAAGCAACAGAAAACATATGACAATGTTATATCCTTCGCGGGAAAGAAGAGAAGAAGAATCCACACTTCAACAGGCATGGATGGGCAAGGGGTAGGTGGGGATGGAGGGTGTGTGTGTGTTGGGGGGGGGGGGGGGGCTTTCTGCAAAACTCAACTCCCTTCCACCTGGCTGGAAAAGCAGCATTTTTGGCACGTTGCCCTCTTTACTTTCGCTGGGGAAGGATCCCAGCTCCCACCCCCACCCCCACCCCCCTTCGAGTCTCCTGCCTCTTCCCCCACCCACTCTTTTAACTGGCTCGGACCTGACAGGTGTGTTGCAATAGGTAGAAATAGTCTATGAAAATTGCGTGCGTGTATGTGTATAGACACGTCCACTGGTGTATCACGTGAAACAAGTTTTGCATAGTTTACAGAGGGGGGGGGGGGGGGGGGGGGGGGGGGGGGTTAAAAAAAAAATCACTGCACACAAACTCACTCGCGCTCGCGCTCAAAAGCCATGATTGCACACAGACTCGCGCTGACTCGTACACACCAACTTCTAACATACGGTAGGTCTTTGATGGCTGTCTTTTAGCTGTTGTGAATTTTGTCAAGAAAAGTTTACACACACGCAAACGCACGCACACCAGCCCAATTTTACACATAGCCTACTACCACACACACACTCTCTCTCTCATACGCGCTTGCGCGCGTGCACACAGAAAGAGAGAGAGGGCTCACACTGCTACACATAGGCCTGCACACGCGCGCGCCCTACCCCCAAACGCACACCCCACAAATGTGCATTTTGACATGCGCGAGCGCATATATACACACTCGCGCGCGCGCGCGCGCGCCACGTACTCACAATCAAGTTTCTACACACTCCTGCGCGCATGTACGTGCACACGTTGTTAGCTGTAGAAGAAAAGGACAAGACCACGAGGTCTGGGGCAAAACCCCAAGTTGGTCAACCGTGCAGCCGAGTTTACAGAAGTTCTCCCGCTGTGGCAGTGAAGGGAAACGCCGCTGACGAAGACTGTAATCAACGCACAGTGACCTTAGGGGCTTGTTAGGTAACACGATCTTGACCATGGAATTAAGCCACACACATAGGAGCACGCACCTACATGTACACTCACGGCCCTGTTGAAGCTAACCTGGAACCGCGCAGAGTAGTTGGTGCCCCAGTTATTTACTCGTCATCTTCCACTAGACATGAGCCTTTGCCACAATCACCAGTCCACTACCACTTTCATGTATACCATTACAAGCAACTGTCTCGGCAACAAAACTCTCACACTTTCTTCTGTCATTGCTACCACTAACATTTATTCCAACAAAGCAGCTCTTACTACTAGATTATTGTCATCAGTGTTAAAAGTTTCCCACTGTCGGGGGGGACATTTTGACTTCTTACCGTTGGCAATGTACTGCAGCTGTTGTGACTGTTCCATTGTAGCAACACAGGCCTACTGCAGCTGTGACTGCAGCTATTGGTACTACTTCTATACAGGATCACAATCACGATCAACTAAAGTTGTCGCTAGTATCTTTATCTTTTTTCCTGTTTATTCTCTTTTTTTCCTCGACTTCAGCTTATCTGGTCTGTTTGTCTGTCAACAAAATTACGGCGCAAAAAGTACTAATTCGATTTGAATGAAGTCTAGTTTAGACATTGAATGTGTCGCAAGGGTGTGGGGGGGATCGGGGTCAAAGGGCGGCTCCGAGATCCGTTTCATCAAGATTCTCACAACTTTTCTACTGATCATGGACGCGGTGAGGTTACTGTGAGCGAATTGATAACTGTGATGTGAAATATTTCCGTGGAATATGATAGGCCTAAATTTCAATCGATGTTAACATCAATATTCGCATTTCCACTTCTATTACAAAAAAAAATAAATAAATAAAATGAAAATAATAAAATCATTAATAGAAAGAAACTCCTTGAGTCGGTACTTAATACTATCATACGGTCTTTGTTATGATTAAGATTTCAAAATGGAGCGACTGATGGCGGAGAACGAAGCAAAGTTTAGAAAGGGTGGGGGTTAGTTTCCGCCGAGGACATTGACGAACAAAGTACACAAGACACGATGCATTTCGACCTCTTGGGTCTTCTTCAGTGAAAACAAAATACGTAACATTTAACATTTAGGACAGTACAAACAAAGAACGAAGAGCGACTTATCTGATGTCCATGTGGTAAGCTGTGAAGAATGAAGAAAAAAATGCATTTCCTTCGGTCAGCCATTCTTCACAGCTTTACCACATGGACATCAGATAAGTCGCTCTTCGTTCTTTGTTTGTACTGTCCTAAATGTTAAATGTTACGTATTTTGTTTTCACTTGAAGAAGACCCAAGAGGTCGAAATGCATCGTGTCTTGTGTACTTTGTTCGTCAATGTCCTCGGCGGAAACTAACCCCCACCCTTTCTAAACTTTGTTATGATTAGTTTTGAAAAATGCAAGTTTCCAACTGCAGCTGTCTATATCATTACCATGAGCAACGACGATTTTGTTGCAACTGCCTCTGCTACTGTGACTGTTGCGACTGTGCTTCTGTTGCAACATCTGTTATTCAGCTGAATATATAGCAGGTACGTAGCCTGCTACTACGACCAGCACTATACCATGACAACTCCTGCTGAAACTTTTATTGCTGTTGGTAATACAACTACTGCCGCTGCTGCTTCTGCTGCTGTTGAAGGAACCACTCTTGTGACCACCGTGGAACCTGTTGGTAACGACCTCCTAACATCCTTTAGCATTTGAGTGGAAGGAGTTTCTGTGTGCACTTCAATCTTTAACAGACATGGACAAAAAACCGTTTCAGAAAAAGTCCCGAGAACGACAAGGTTTTGTATGGAGGTTTAAACTAGGAGAGACACTGGCCAAATTTTTTTCGGAAAGATAAATCTAGAGAGGGAAGAAAGTTTAGTGTATAGAGGTAAGGATTCCTCTTATGGAGATCAGTCTAGCAGAGACGTCGGCACTACTGTTTCAGAGAAAAAAGGTCAATAATTGAAGGATCTTTTCTATTGAGTTCAGTTTAGTATGGATAACGACAGCACTGTTTTAGAAAAAAAAAAAAAAAAAAAAACCCGAGTCTATAGAGGGAAGAATTCTTTCGTGTAGAGGTCGGTCTACTATAGACGTCGATAATACTGTTTCAGAAAAAAAAATATATCTATAGTGGAAAGTATTCTTTTTGTAGACATCGGTCTAGTATAGACATCTACAGTACTGGTTCAGAAAAAGAAGTTGATAATGGGAACGCTTTGTATGAAAGTCAGTCTGGTATAGGCATGGACGTTGCTCTTTCAGAAAAAAAAAAAAATCTATAAAGGGAGAAGCTTTGCTGGACGGTCAGTTTAGTATCCGTACGAAGTCTGTTCGGAGATAAAGCGGGTACTTTTCTTCTTTTTTTTTATCATTTCTTTCTTTCTTTCTTTCTTTCTTTCTTTTTCAAACAAGCCTTTAGAGGGAAGAAACCTCTGTTGGGAGATAAGTTTGTTTTCAGACGGAGAGAGAGAGTTTCTATTCTGTACACAGAGACAAATCTAGTATAGGCAAAAGACACAAATGTTCCAGCAAGAATAAACAAATAAATGAATAATTCAGTGATTAATTAAACGAATACAAGTCTTTTTCGAAGGACATAACCGCTGTTAGGAAATCAGTTTAGTATAGACAAAACTGGAAATGTTCCAGGGGAAAAAAAACAACAAAAATTAAATTCGCGCGCGCGCACACGACCCACTCACGCACGCACGCACAAACACACACGCCACGCACGCGCGCACGCACTCTCTCTCTCTCTCTCTCTCTCTCTCTATCTCTCTCTCTCTCCAACCATTCACATTCACTAGGACGCCAATGGCAGTATCTAATTTCAATACAATGTATAGCGCACGAGAAAACAAAGCATGTGTGCCGACACCTCAAAGCGTGTCGTGTGTCACGTAGGCAACCATATGTCGAGAGTGCGTATGATAGGGAGAGGAGGTGCGGGGGGGGGGGGGGGGGGGGGGGGGGGGTATATACATGCATCCGTGTTTACCTGGGAACGTGTGCGTGTGTGTGTGTGTGTGTGGTGTGTGTGTGTGTGCCCGCACTCGCGCGCGTGCATGCGTGCGTGCGTGCATGCGTGTGTATGTGTGTGTGCGCGTGTGTGCCTCTCTCTCCTCTCTCTCTCTCCTCTCTCTCTCTCTCTCTCTCTCTCTCTCTCTCTCTCCTGTGTCTCTCTCTCTCTCTCTGTGTGTGTTTGGCATGGGGACTCGCAGAAGAAGTGGTCGGGTACCTCACCGACTGAACTATCCCCAAGCTGCCCAGTAAA
>JADBJO010001326.1:202500-207500 GCA_016801955.1 Conus betulinus | reverse complement strand
GTCAGTTTCGATTTCCTCTCTACGTCTGTGCCTTTGGTAAGGTTCTGACAGGGTCGCCGGTTTCGGCAGATTCATAGGGACTGTCGCTGGACGGATGTGGTGGTGCCCTACGGAGGAAGAGCTGACTCACGCTGGCGCCGCGACCAAGCAATTTATGTCGTCGGTAGGGGTTTTAGCAGGTGGTATCCTGCTTATGTTGGATCAGAACAGACACCACTGAGCACCACCGAGGTGACTCGGCAGAAGTGCAGGGTCTCTTCCCATGGGTTACGTTATGACGACCTGATGCTGTCTGTGGATTGATAGTGCCGGGACTGTGGCAGGATCAGCCAGATGTGACCGTGGATGGGGGGTGGGAATGAGCAGTGCTGGTACAATGCCACTGGAGTGGCACGGAAAATGAGACCACCACCCCTTTCCACCCCCCCCCCCCCCCCCCCCCCCCCCCCCCCCCCCCCCCCCCCCAAAAAAAAAAAAGGCAAGAAAGAAAGAAGAAAAAGAAAAAATTAGCTACTGTCTGCAGCTGTAGTATGAGGAGTAGAGCGGTAGGTGACCACAAAGTTGGACAACTGGTGTCCCTTCATGTCCCTGTTCTTCACACTTTTTTTTTTCTTCAGGATTTACACCATTCGTTTGACCGTTCAGTTGGTGAACTGGTGACTGTGATCTGGAGCAAAGCGTGCGTGCCAAATCCTGTTCTTTTTCTTGACAACCAGCATGGCCCAGTCATGGTAGAAATCTTTAAACACCCCTGGCATTTTCAGTTCGCTGACTTCTTCCACTACCTTTCGTTTCAAGCCGAGCGGGACTGTTCGAGGTGTGAAGAACTTGGGTCTCGCTGTCTTTTCACTGTTGACATTGCCTTGTGCCCTTTATTATGCCAAGGCCACCCTGGAAAAAAAACACACCAAAAAACAGCCTTATATGTTCATGGTACGCTCGACAGTGCAGGCAATGAAGAAGAGAGCGTTGACTTGGTGGACAGATCCTTAGTCGAGTGTCATGCGTGACAACCAGTCTTTTCCTTAGATAGCCCGGTTGGCCATTAATACCGTTATCAGCAACTCCAGCTTCTGCTTCTAACCGTTGTGTTCCATTTTGTCTATTGACCCTCCTGAGGTCAGTGAATATGTCGATGACTGAAGTTTCCTTGATGGCCTAGACAGCTGGGATCATGTGTCAATGCCCATGATATTTTTTGCAGATCCTGTCTCGGATTCCAACACAAATTTCACACCATTCACGACCAAAGGAGCTGTCTCTTTTGTTGTTGTTTTTTTGTTTGTTTTGTTTTGTTTTGTTTTGTTTTGTTTTGATGTTCCTGCCTAGTCTCTAGTTCTAACCACATCCTAACCGCTCTTTGCGGGTATAACTTATCAATGATTTTGTTTTGTAAGATACTGAACATTGGGGTTGGATTAAATCAGGACAAGCGTCAGAGTAAGGTTAGGATCGAGGTAAAGGAGGGCTAGAGTCATACATTCCAGAGTTGGAGAATCTTTTGGTTTTGTTATCAGACTTCCAGTCTCGAATGCATACATGATGCCAGTGGGGGAAAATGCCGGCTCTTCACCATGCCCTGACGGTGACGGTTGCTATCATAAATATTAAAGACTCTTCATTTCTGTGATACACATACCGTGCAAGACTTTAAATCGCATTCACTTGAATTTTTTGATGGCATAATACTGTGAATGTCTCGTAGTCTACGTGGATAAAATGTTGTACATGGTAATTGTTCGGCCGTAATGACGTATTCACGATATCAGTTATAGTATCCGAGTCTGAACCGATCTGATCCGACCTTCAGCGGTCTTCTGACCCTCGTGTAATTTCAAATGTTGTATTATCTAGACGTATGATGTCGAACAGTGTGTGATAATGCGCACGTACGTTTTCACCTATCGTTTCTCAGATTTGTATTCAGATTGATCATGTGTATACTGGGTGTAGGTCTATCTGGGAGAGACAAAAGACGGGTCAGAGGAGGAGGAAGGGTGATGGGGGGGAGGGGAGTCTGGGTCAGGCTTAGAGTGTCCGTAGGGGAATGTTTGGGCGGCGTAAGTCAGTTGTGCTGTATCACCGGTCACACGCCAGTCAGCTCCATGCGATGCATTTGTGTTTGGTGCTGCGTTGCTGGCCTGAGAACAGACACACGCGCTGGAGTAGAAATATCGTAAACGCGCATTGGTCGAGTTAGTTTGTCTGACAGCAAGCGGTGGGAGTAAGAGCGAGAAAGCACTCATAACCAGCACAGCATCATGGCCGCTGAGTTGGAGAATCTTTTCGGGAGCAGTGTTCGTGGAAAGGATGGACAACCTGTCGAGACGAAAACGCTTGCAGAAAATGAACGCATCGGTGAGTAATACACCCAAGTGAATTTTTATATGCCAGAAGAGTTTCATTCTCATCTTGGGTTCGGTTTTCCAGATCTTACGTCGAATCCTCCGCTGAGTTAAGGTACAGCACACGAGGATAATCATACCGGGATAGGTGCAGGGAAGGGAGCATGGCTTACACAAATTTACGAAGTTAGCGGCAATACGTTAAAACATACAGTGCAAATATCGACTGGTTTTGAAGTAGGCTGCCGGAGGATTCGAAAAAGGAACGTCTGATTGTGAGTTCGGCACAAGCCGACTATGAACAGTCACCAACTTCCCCTTTTATTTTTCTCCCGGCAAGGGCAGTTGACATGACTTACACGATGACCGAACTGTCTCTCATGTCCTCAGTGTTTGTCGCTACGCACGAAAACGACACTTTACTAGTACTACAGCGTTCGAAATACCCCCCCTCCCTCGTCCTCTATACCCAAATTTTGGATTGTGTTGGTGAAATGGTGGCTGAAAAATAAGCAACTGGATGGCGCTTCCTTTCACTTTCACACATCAGTACTACCACACCTCCCTCTGCCCCCCCCCCCCCCCCCCCCCCCCCCTACTTTCCCCTCCAGCTTTTTTTTTTTTTTTCATAGGCTTTTTGCTGTCTCGCTGAGACAAAAGCACGGTCTGTAGGCCTTACATGAAACGTAAAGGACTTATGCTTAGCGCGGAAATGAGAGATCTATAAATGATAGATCTATTCCTTCAATGTTTGTTTTGAATAAATGCAGGTAGGAACTGGGTTTACTGTGGAATTTGTATTGATAGAGAGGTAGAGACGGAGAAAAGAGGCAGAACAAGACAGAGACTCTATAATTTTTTTTTTTTAGTTCAGGCGAGCAGTGTGTGGAAGGTGGAAAGAAGACCCCTGCAGTCCCTTTTCTTTTCTTACACACATTCAAGGACAATGGGAAAAGATAGCCTTGTAAAAACGAACTGTTTTACATCTGTTTCTCTCTCATAGGCCTTAATCACACATGAGCACAATATGCCAGTTTTGAACTGTGTTTGCTGTCATATCATTGCACAGCCAATAGATACTTTTATTAACCGTCTTCTTGCTTAGGGAGGGCAAGCAGAATTTTTGTGGGACAAATAGAATTTTGTTAGCTTATCCACAGGACAATTGAAATTACCTAGGAATTTCCCAAAGTCCATGACCGGCACAGTTACACAGTGCGAATACACACACACACACACACGAATACACACGCACACACACACGCGCGTGCGCGCGCGCGCGCGCGCGCACACACACACACACACACACACACACACACACACACACACACAACAGGAATAAAAACAATAGATTCTTCAGATATACCCAATATTTCGACTTTCTAGCGTGTTCCTCAGGGGACTTTAACAATAGGTATGGAGCCCGGTATTGTCCACTCGTTAAAACAAATCATAAATTTTCTCCCTCGCTCACTACGAGCCCTCACCCCACTCACCTCTTCCTCCAACCTCATACACGCCTAGCGCATCACATTAACCATCTTATCTTCCATCCCCCCCTACCCTTGTCCCCATCGGTCCGTTCAGCACCCTCCAGCATCCCTACCAGCTAGTCTCCTTCGTCTTTGCCTACCTCCTTCTCCAAACGTCCGTGTTCACCTCCGATGTCTTTCTCACCTCCCGATGTCTCTCACACACTCGTAGCTTTATTTTACAGCATGTTTCCATTATTTCCATGCTCTGTGATTAAAACTTCAGAGCGCAAACTTCCTTAGCTGTAAAAAAAAAACACGGCGATGCAAGGCTGTTCCAAAACTAGTGAATTGTAAGACTGGAGCAGGCATGGACAATACGAATCCACACTGTGATGTGACAGTAATCTGACAGCAAATGAAAGACTGTTTTCTAAACGTTTTCATTATTAAAATGTTGTCACTCAAAAGACAGGCACCAAATATATTTTGTGATAATACATACGTCGCTACTTACATGGTAGTAGTGCCTCCTCCATCTTATCCCCTCTCCATTTTTGCCCCATCCCCACATGTAAACTAATATGCACACATGGAAACACACACTCGCACACTTGAGGACACACACAGGTACACAAGCATACGAAAGTAAGAACCAATATGCACATTCGTTCCTACTCGCAAATAGCACATATATATGCATATGTCTGCAATTATGTACACTTGCGAACACGCGTGCATAGTCTGAAGATGTACCTTTTTGTGCAGGCATTAATCACCACGTAAGTTAATGTAACAAAAATGTAACCACAGATTTATATAAAAAGAACAAAAAAAAAAAGGTGGGGGTGGGAGTGGGGGCGAGGGATGGCAGGGAGTTAAATACATCAATCAATGAACGCATTGATGTTGCATTCAGAGTAAGAATAAATCAGTTATATATAAATCTCAAAAATGGTGAATAACGTTAAAACCTATAACAACTGTAATTGAATGGTAGACAAGACGTCAACCATATTCATGCAGGGTAGAAGAAAAGTAATAAGTAGGCCTACTTAAAGCCAGTTCGTACCTTTTTTTTTTTTTTAAAAGGACACAAAAAGTTAATCTGTGCGAATTAAAACTGTGCAAGAGGACTTAAAAGCGAACCTTACAAAATAATAAGGGAAAGCAAATGAAACCA
>JADBJO010001326.1:192500-200000 GCA_016801955.1 Conus betulinus | reverse complement strand
AAACAAAAACGTCACAATCAATCATGCGTCATAAATAATGTATTTCGTCACTGAGATATTCCGTAAAGAAGTAAAACCGTTTTGAAGCCCGTTACAGTCGTTAGTAATGGCTATTTCTGGTAAACTAAAATAAAACATCGGGCATCATCCGTGGACCCCATAATGAACATACCTACAAATTTTTCAGAAAGTTCGGCCCGGAAGTTTTGCCTGTGGCGAGTGGGAACAACATCTGACCACGGACAGATACACAACACAAACAGCATTTCGTTTCGTTCCCATTGTAAAGTACTCGCTGTTCTATAAAAAACTGGGAGTACATAAAAATGACCTCAAGGTGAAACCTCACATACGTACTGACTGGGAAAAAGAAAAGAAGAAAAAAAAAAAACCCCATTACCCATGATTTCGTTGAAAAGCGTATGCAAAATACAAAATCATGTAACGTTTGTATCCGTTCGAATGTTTTTTATCGTTGATTCCTTGCCCTGGTTGTATATGCCTACTTCATGAAGATCACCAGTTCGTAAACAGGCCTACGTCCACCCGGACGTGTTCATTTGGTTAATTTTATGAGGCGGAAAAATTTGCTGGAACCTATCTGAACGGATCTTATTCCACATGATTTATTCACCGCTGGATCCGGAATGCGTTTATGGTGGATTCGTTGGAGAATCACGGTCGTTCTAATTCTTTTTTCCACTAGTCAAGTAGTACGAATCGATTCGGTAGTTTTTTTTTTTTTGTTTTTTTTTTTTTTTTTTTTTTTCCCCTGCAGTCTTGTTGACACAACCAAAACCACAGTACGTAGGTGGTAGACATAGCTTCCTTGGCGGGAGTAAAAAAGAAAATAATAATAAAGTAAACAGTAAACAAGGTGGGGTAGTCTTTGCTCCCATAAGGGAAACCTAACACAAGAGTATGGGAGCAAAGACTACCCCACTTGTTTACTGTTTATTGTTTTTGTTCCCATCCTCATTTCATTTCTCCAATATAAAGTAAGTTGAGGAAAACTGATGCCAACCTAAGTGCGTATTCAGGTCAGCACCATTGAAGAAGGAGTGGGTGTATGTGTTACATGAGTTTTAACTAAGGACAGTGATGCGACGTTGTGACAATGTGAACTACGAACAACAGTTAAAAGTGCAGTTTAGTCGTGTAGCTAACACACACCAAAGGTCTCTCTCTCTCGACCTCTCACTCCTTTTTTCCAACCTCCCCCACTCGCTCCGTCTCTCTCTCTCTCTCTCTCCCTCTCTCTCTGGTGTGTGTGTGTGTGTGTGTGTGTGTGTGTGTTTTGCTTGTTCAGAGGTTTTCACTGGTCACTGTGCATGCACTATGATCTCTCTTTCCGAGGGCATATACTTCTCCAGCTCACTGTGTCCCCCGCGGTGTCGTGGTTTCACCCCCTGTTTCTGGCCAAAACCTACACAAAATTGAAGGAGGAAAGGGAAGAATTTCGAGATCAGTCTTTGTCCCCCCTACCTGCTCCGTACTTCTTGCGCGACTAGGAATCTTTTAAAGAATTACTACAAAGATATGGCCCTGGCTGTTTCTGGATTTCAGCGACCGTGAGAAGAAGGTGAGTACCGTCCGCAAAATAGGAGGGAATGGTATACGGGGGGAAGGGAGGAGGAGGGAAAGAGTGGGGGGAGGGAAGCGACGAACCATTTTCTTAGTGGTTCCCCGTGCATTTGGTTTGCGTTGCATACCATGCCAGACTCAAATAGCATACGATTTGGACCAATTGGCCCCTGGGACTAATAGCAGTGCCCCCCCCCCCCCCCGCCCCCCCCCCCCCCTTTGTGGGGTGTTTCGTTTTTATGTTTTTAGGGTCGATCTCTACAACCGCGTAGTAATAGTAGGGCTGCTTTGGTCGTGGGGCAGTTGGTTCGTATTCGGATTAAATGCTCACGGCCGATGGTAAGTATGTCTTTTGTAGCACAAGTGCCCTGATCAAAGAAGTAGTCTCCGTCAGCAGCCGTCTTGGTGGTCAGAGGAGTATCGTAATGTGTTGGGATTTGACTGGCTCAGTCCCCGATTAGCACTGTCCCGTCCTGTATTGTCCTTGTAAAAGGTTATCTTTGTCTGATGCAAACCAGTTGGGCATTGTGTAGGCTTTGGGGTAGTCCTGAGTAAACGATTGTCATGGTAGGTTTAGGTTTTATTATCAGCTGGATTAGTAACCGGTAAGAGTCATTTGTCATTGCGTGGAGGTTTTGTACTGTTACCATTTTCGTGTTGGTTTTGGTTTGCCTGATTAAAACCATTTGTCATGTGTGTGTCTGATAACCATTGTCATTGTGGAGACCTTTAGTACTGTCGTGGAGAGTTTTGTAGACTGCCTGATTGAAACCATTGTCATAGTGTGAAGGTTTTGTAGTCTTGATTCAGAACCATTGTCCACTGTGTCCTTATTAGGTTTGTAATCCTGGATTTTTGTTCCCTAATGAGAACCTTTGTGTCCGGTTGTGAGGTTTTTGTGTCCTGATAACCACATTGTCGTTGTGGAGGTTTTTGTTGTCCTGATTGATAACCATTGTCATTGTGGAGGTTTTGTTGTCCTGATTAGAACCATTGTCGTTGTGGAGGTTTTGTTTGTCCTGATTAGAACCATTGTCGTTGTGGAGGTTTTTTTGTCCTGATTAATACCTTAACCATTGGCAAACGCACTGTGGAGGTTTTGTAATCCTGTTAGAACCATTGGCTTGTCATTGTGGAGGTTTGTGATCCTTGATAACCATTGTCGTTGTGGAGGTTTTGTTGTCTGATGTGTGCCTGATGAGACTAACCTGTTAGAATTTGTCATTGTGGAGGTTTTAACCATTGTCGGTGGAGTCCTGATTAGAACCATTGTCGTGTGTGAGGTTTTGTTGTCCTGATTAGAAACCATTGTCGTTGTGGAGGTTTTGTTGTCCTGATTAGAACCATTGTTCGTTGTGGAGGTTTTGTTGTCCTGATTAGAACCATTGTCCACTGTGGAGGTTTTGTAATCCTGAAGAACCTTTGTCATTGTGGAGGTTTTGTATCCTGATAACCATTGGTTCGTTGTGGAGGTTTTGTTGTCCTGATTAGAACCATTGTCGTTGTGGAGGTTTTTGGTTGTCCTGATTAGAACCATTGTCGTTGTGGAGGTTTTGTTGTCCTGATTAGAACCATTGTCACTGTGGAGGTTTTGTGTGTCCTGATTAGAACCTTTGTCGTTGTGGAGGTTTTGTAATCCTGATACCATTGTCAGTTGGAGGTTTGTAGTCCTGATTAACTGCAATTATCAGTTTTGAGGTTTGTCTAGCTCTGATAAGAACCATTGTCGTTTGTGGAAATATTGTTTGGTTGTCCCTGAGCAGAATCATTATCATTTTGGAGATTTGATCAGCCCAGATTGGAAGTACGTTGTCAGGGTTGTAGAGGCCTTCTAACCCTGATCATGTTTTGCCTGTCCTTACTGTCCTTATTTCGTTGTTGAGGTTTTGTTGTCTGTCACAATTGTGGAGGCTTTGTAGTCCCTGGTCAAAAGTACTGTCATTGCTCTTCAAAAGCCAATGCTAGTGTTCCCGTCAAATGCTTATTGTGTTGGTAGATTTGTGGGAAGCGACCACTGAAGGCAGGTGCTAGTCGGTTTCCATCCCTGTCAGGAGTTTACTGAACTGTGACAATGGGAGGCTTTGTAGTCCTGGTCAAGTACTGGTCATTTCTTCAAACCATGCTAGTGCGCATGAACATGCTGAGCGTGGTGTGTGGGAACGCGACAGATATGCATTGTGTCCTGTGGTGTGAAGAGTGTGGAGAAGATGTGTGTGCGCATGAACATTTGTGTGTGAGATTTTTTCCTTCCCACCCAGTGTCCACCATGTGAATATCCACCCTTACTAATCCAAAATCTGTCATGTATACCTGATATCTGCACAGTTGTGCGTGCACGCGTGTGTGCACACGCACACACTCACACACACACACACCTGACACACGCACGCACGCACCGCTCTCTCTCTCTCTCTCTCTCTAGCACACACACACTAATGTGCGCACGCCCACTCTTCTCTCTCTCTCTCCTCTCTCTCTCTCTCTCTCTCCTCTCTCTCTCTCTCTCTCTCTCTCTCTCTCTCTCAACTCCAAACTCACTCATCTCGCACAGAGAGAAAACGGGGAAAAGAAATGCAGAGGTAACATAAGGTAAGGTAATGTTTTGCTCATTGCCCAGCCGACCGCAAAGGGCCATATCAGGCTGTGTCCACATTGAAGTCAACTCAAGTCAATAAAGAAAAAAAGCATTCACATATCTTTTTGAAACACACCTTCTAAAAGCGCATTAGAAACTTTGTGTGGAGAGAGAGAGAGAGAGAGAGAGACTATTGAAAATGTCAAACGAATGTTAGGTGGTTGTTCACAGTATTCTGATGGTGACAGTGCTTTTCCCTCGCCAAACCGACCGGGAAGGAAGGACACTTGTTTTCAACAGCACGCTGTCTTTACGTCCTCTGTGTTTGTGTCTGTTCTCCCAGCAAACGCTGTGCGAGAAGTTCAACGTCCGAGGCATCCCCAACTTGGTCCTGCTGGACAGCTCAGGAGCGGTCATGACCACGGAGGGACGGGGCAAAGTGAGCGGTGACGAGGAGGGCGACAATTTCCCGTGGGCATAACTTGTTGTTTTTAATTCAAGAGCACAGTTCATTCAGGTCAACGGCTGTATTTGCGGGATTTCCAAGGGAGAGAAAGAGCGAGAGAGAGGGGGGGGGGGGGGGGGGGGGGGTTAGATCGTGTAGGAGTTGGGGGATGGGGGTAGTTTCCCACGGCCTTCTGTATGTTGTCATTGGTCTCTTTTCTTACAACACACACACACACCACACACACACACACACACACACACACACACTCTCTCTCCTCTCTCACACTCACACACACACACACACACACACACACACACACACACACACACACACTCGCACAGAGCTTTACTGTCGCAATCATGGAAAAAGACTGTGTTGAGAAAGCTTCCATGAATCTGACTCTCGAGGGATACAGAGATAACCTCTTCTTTTTTTCTAATAATTATATGAATCCTTTTTGCTAAGTCATGCGATTATTGTGGTTACTAATACTGGTCAATTAAATTATTTTAGCCTGCTAGTCAGGTTGGAAACAAAACGAAGACTGCCTATATATGACGCAGAATTGTACATTTTGTTCATCACTTCATCATAGAAAGCTTGACTTTGTAGAAATCTCTTACATAATTAAAGAACCCCTCCCCCCCCCCCCCCCCCCCCCCCCCCCCCCTTTTTTTTTTTTTTTTTATTTTTAAGCGAGAGAGAATTCTGAGCAAATCATCATCGAGAATGAAACAGAATTTGTCATGTTCTTTTTCGTGGGTGTGAGAGTGTGCAATGGCCGTGGTTGCAGTGACTTGTGTTGTTCAGTCTGGGGGATCCAGACGTCGCTCGTGTCCGTGACGCTCCGTGTCAACTCTCTTTGTGTGATTAAAGGACAAATACTTCCCAATGAAGTTTCGTGCTCTCTCTCTCTCTCTCACTCTCACTCTCTCTCTCACTCTGTGTGTGTGTGTGTGTGTGTGCGCGCGCGCGCAAAACGGCAATTCTGCAAATCATTCAAGAATTGTGATGTACACACACACTCTCTCTCTCTCTCTCTGAGTCTCTTTCTCTTGTGTACACACACACACACACCACACACACACACACACACACACACACATACATATACATTGAGTAGATGATGAGCTCGATGCATGCCTATGACTTGATGAAAAGGAAATCAACAACTAAAGTAGTTTGATATACTCACCTGTCCAAACAAATGCCTTACCTCCTCAAGGCGTGGAATAACGCCATCCATCAGGATTCCCATAAACAGAAAACTGGAGAGCGGGGACTAACTCATCCCTTTAACCACTGTGCCAACAGAATTAATGGTACTCGGTCAGATAAACAACATGTCATCCCGAATGGTTGAAATCGATTTTCGCCCCTTTTCCGCCAAGTGGGATGGGGGAGGGCGTCCTAGCGTCTGGGCAGGTAAATATATCGTAGTCACCACTTTTAGTGGCAAAAATCCCTTTCTTCATCCTTACCTGTCCAAGCAAATGCCTGAATAACGAAAAAGGATGGTGGGAACTCTCACCTGAGAAACCAGTCCAAACCACAGATTCACATACACACATGACTGACTGTAACTCTAACCCAGAGCATGGCGCCAAACAGCCGAACTGTCCCTAAGACTCGGTTACATCCTGGTGGTTAGGGGTAATCCCCGCTCTCCCTCATGGCTCCCTAATTCAAGAGCCTTTATTTTAAAAAGAAAAAAAAAGGCCCAGGAAAAGGAGATGACCCAGCCAATTAGACCTTGCGTCTGTATGTGAGCGGTTGCTGCCTACGGCGGCGGCCATTGTTTAATCCGTGCCCAAGACGGTCGTGCTTTGCACAACCCGGTTCAGTAAAAAAAAAAAATCCTGCCCGGCTTAACTCCTCAGTGGCGTCATCAATTACGGCTGCAGTGGCCATAGTGAAGCCGGGCTGACCCGGAATTTTCAAACCCGTCGTTCCGCCGCCGGTCGTGCAAACTGTCCGTTTCACGGCTCTCCCGGGTAAAGGGAAAGAACTGCGAATTTGAGTTTTGATTGACGAATTGCTCTCTCTCTCTCTCTCTCTCTCTTCTCTCTCTCTCTCTCTCAAAGCCTCTAGGATGCTGCTAGATCTAGATTCACGCGAAAGAAAAGGCCGGGCTTTAAATATCCGCTGTAAACTATTTACGTTAGGATATGATTTTGTGTGGACAGATCAAGGTGTAAAAGAAATAATTGCTTTTTTGCATGATTTTAGGGAAAGATTAATGTTACGTAGGTGGCAGGAATGGGATTTTCACATCAAGAATAGCGATAGATCTAGCACGGATTGTCTATGGACGCTTTCACAGATCCGTTCTGCCGGGCGGGACACGGCCGTCAAACCACGGCCCACTATGGCCGCCGCCTAAGAGGCTGAGGTCACATTATAACTGAGCACACGGCCAAGTCAACTGTGGGCATGATTAGGGCGAAAGGAGAACGTCAACAGACGTGCGCATAGAGATGACGGCAACAAAAGGTGTGCCCACGAACACCAAACCAACGTGGTAACCGGGCAAAATGCATACGCCTTCCAGCAAACAAATGGGGCGCGCCGCTGATCGACCTAAACCCAGCAGCTTTAGCGTATAAACAAAAATGTTCCGCCTAACGCATGGTCCAGGGTCAAAATATGTACAAGTCAAAATAAAACGAAGTGTTGCTCGAACACCGTACTTCCCGTTGTATAAAAGCGCCTTGATCCAAAAGCAAAATGAGTCAACAAGGACAGTGCGCCAGAACACTCAAAACAACTTCGGCTGTCAATGTACTAGCAAAAGAGGGCTGCAGAGCCATTTGAAATTGTGCCGAGTAAAGCGTGCTCCACTGTTCGCAAAAAAGATGGCCAGCCCAGGCATATACACGGGCAATAATGGGTA
>JADBJO010001326.1:185000-187500 GCA_016801955.1 Conus betulinus | reverse complement strand
GCGCTGTGTTGTCATTTCTATTTACTTGCCGATTTGGTGTCGTAAGCAACACTGGCTTGAAGTTATGGGCGTCTGTTTATTTTATGAGAGCAAGAATGACCCAATTTGTTCGCTAATAACTGTTTACTGGACTCTGTCTCATTTAAGAGCTCATTTCAACCTTCTATCTATTAATCATCACCTTCATCTTCAATACTAGCCTTGGGTTTTGTTGCTGCTGCTGCTGTTGTTATTGTTGTTGTTGTTGTTGTTTTAAAGCAGGGGCCTACACCATAAATATAGCAATGCCTGCCGATGGTACACATTCGTCACGGTATTTCCACTCTTCCAACACTCTTCAGCTGTCTGCTTTCTATTGTTTCTGTATGCCTGCTTTTTTTTCCGAGCGTTCAGTTGTTTCCCCTTTTGTTACTGAGATGCCAATCGATAACATCGTCTGGTACATTTTTTACTTACTTTTGTCATATTCGTCGTTTTATTCATTGAAAATGGCATGTGGGGGGGATTGAACTATTCACAGCTACAGTAAGCGCTCTGCCTATGCAAATATAGGTGATGTAATTAATCTTGTAAAGGTCTGCTTGTATATCGTGTATACCGCGTCAAACTGTTTTTTTTTTTGTAAAGTAAAGAAAGCCAGAAAGTAGGACCGTTTTCCGTTGAAGAGATATTCAATCACAAAACACTTTTTTTTTTGTCATGTTCGAAATGTAAACGAAAATGGACGGGTTCAGGGTAAGTTCAATTAGCCTGAGAGGCAGTTTTTACGAGGGGAGATCTAAATTGCACACTCGCCGTCAGCTGAGTTCGACTGGCGAATTTAGATACTCCAGGTGGTCTTCAGAGAGGAGACACCCCCCCCCCCCCCCCCCCCCCCCCTACTTAAGCCTAAAGTTCACTTTTGCTCCTTCTCGACCAGATCCAGCTGGAACTCTTTTCAGTTGCGTCTGCCATCGCCTCCAGGGTTTTGTTCCTCTTCTCACCAGACGCTGTGAGGTGTTTCATGAGATCACTGGTACACTTCTCAGTCTTAATAGACGTTAGCTTGCTCCACTCTGTTTTCTTTTCTTTCGATGGGCTAACACACACACACACACACACACACACACACACACACACACACACACACACACACACACACACACACAATTTCTTTTGTATTTGTTTACTATTGTAGGCTATGATTTTTTTTTTTCTTTTCATATGATTATCATTTTCACATATTGAGAGTACCTACTTGTTCAGCTGTTGATGTGATTTGCAATTAATTTCCTACAGGTCATAACATAAAGTATGGACACCCTTTACAACTGCATGTGAGACCACTTATGATGATTAGGACCCCAACCAGTGCAATCATATTTGTTGTGCGCGGCGGGTCTTATGCAGGGGAGACAACCACCAAGCAAAAACAATTAGTCATTACTTTCTTGGAGAGGTGCAGTCCCCTGATGTCACTGCCAAATCAATTGACCTCTCTCTCTCTCTCTCTCTCTCTCTCACACACACACACACACACACTCACACACACACTCACACACACACACACACACACACACACACACACACACACACACACACACCATTTTCACCAACACACGCTATGCTCATTATAGCTTTTTTTTTTTTTTTTCCCCTTTGCCCCCTAATTTCTTTGCGTGTTTGTAAGATTTTATTTTCTCCTCAAACTTACTCGACAAGCCACAGGTTTGTTGGTGGTAGTAAAATGTTTCGGAGAAAAAAGACAGGAAAATTCATTTCTTTCACATCTGAATACAAAGAGAGAGCGGTACCATTCTATAAACTGGCAGAAAGGTGCTCCACAAAGCCCAGTAAACATTTGTTTTCACAGCCGGACTTTAAAAAATCGGTCTATCTAATCATCATCAACGAACCCCCCCCCCCCCCCCCCCCCCCCCCTTTCTTAACCCCGTCATTGGAGCGAATCCCCCCTCCCCTCCAAAAAACAAAAACAAAAAAAAAAAAAAAGAAAAGAAAAAAAAAAAAAAGCAACGAGCGATAAAGACAAAAACACCAACAGGCGTATTAGTAATAATTATATTAATGATGATGATGATGATAATGATGATGATGATGATGATGATGATGATGATGATGTGATGATATCAACATTTTCCCTGTCTGCGCTAACCAGATTTGTTGCCCTCGTGGAGTTGGTGCTTCTTCAAACCAGGGTTTTGCTGTGAGGTAAAGATTCAGAATTAGTCTTTTAGCCTGCCATCTGCATCCCGCTCTCTATCTGCGCTGGTCGATCTAATCATCATGGAACGACCCCCCCCCCCCCCCCACCCCCCCCACCTCTTAACCCCGTCATTGGAGCAAATCCCCCCTCCCCTCAAAAAAAAAAAAAAAAAAAAAAGAGAAAAAAAAAAAAAAAAAAAAACGAGCGATAAAGACAAAAAACGACCAAAAGACAAAAATAGTAATAGGCGTAATTAATAATGATGATGATGATAATGATGATGATGATGATGATGAT
>JADBJO010001326.1:172500-177500 GCA_016801955.1 Conus betulinus | reverse complement strand
AAAAGAAAAAAAAAAAAAAGATGAAAGTTAGTTTGATCTGATGGTCGTTCATACAACTTGTCAGTTACCCTTTGATAGAGATGGGAAATGACGGATATAGCATGACATTCCAATGAAAATATTTTTATAGCACCGAAATAATTTGCGTGATCCATGTCGAGGATGTTAGCAAAGGTATACAACTGAGCATAAGATGAGCATTAGCATTAAGCTGGATTTTTTTTCTCTGTGTGTGTGTGTGTGTGTGTGTGTGTGTGTGTGTGTGTGTGTGTGTGTGGCCAAGAATAGGAAGATTAAAGGTGGTTCCAACAATGACTATTCATGCTCTTGTGTTTTGCCGTAAAGTATAAAACATCAAATGAACTTGTTCAGGTAAGCAGCTTGAAGTGTTCCAGAGGTCAAACAGTGTAATTTTCGCCACTATTCCGAAATGGGTTTATTCATTAGGAATCTTTTACTTAGAAACTGTGTCATCTTCACTGAAAATCTAGCAGTTTTCTGATTTTGCGCAAGGCGCGTTTGTTGAGTCATGTACGGAAGCCATCTTGAAATGATTGACATCTTAGAATTATTGTTATTTATATTAGGATGAACACTGTTCGATTACATAATAAGCTATTCACTGACCTAATTCTGGGACACTAATGCAGTTGTATCAAGCCAAGGGTACTGCAATTAGACAACATATTTTGGCGACCACTTCAAAATGGCACCGAGAAAATGCCAGGATTGCAGCCGGGATAGAAGTTCATATATTTTTCTGTTGAGTTGCTTTACAAAACTGAACAATTCCCAACATTATCAGCTATCCAATCGGTATATTCGAGTTGTTCTAGTCAATATTTTGAGTAGCTTTGAGTTGCTAATGTTGCATTTGACAGTTTCGGTGACTATTTTAAAACTGCTGCCGTATTAGAGATACTAATAGGTTCATTCGGCAGCAATATTCACATGCAATGTGAACTAAATATGGTAGCATTCTGATCATCCTACTGGAAATTTTGATATGCTGCATTAAGTACACGGAGTGCTGTAGAGCTGCCATTTTAAAGTGACTACCTTGTTTGAATTAATGTGATTGAAATGGCATAAACACTAATTTTCCAGCACCATAAGCTAATGGCAGGCTTAACTTGGCTCGACTCTGACGGTTCAGTTTGCAATTTTTAAGTTCCAGAGTAGAGACTGTAGAATTTGACCGCCGTTTTGAAATGGCGGTCGTATTGAATACACTATCGGGTCTGTACACACTAGAACACTTTACCTATCTTGTAAGCTACTGTCATGCCAAATCTAGTTGCATTTTGATCATTCTTATTGATGTTTGAGGTATTTTTAGCGTAGAATTGGTGAAAAAAAAAGGCGGCTATTTTAAAACGGACACTTATTGGCACCAAGGCAGATGCCAGTGTGGCAACACGGTCATAGGTGCGTAGGTACCTGTAGATATTTTCTAATAAGCAACGGTCAGGGCTCCCCCCCCCCCCCCCCCCCCCCCCCCAGCTACAGATCCTAGCCTCCAGTCTGCTGTGCAGTAGCGTCATGGAAGATCTAGTTCAGAGAGTTCCATTAGATGTGATTGTGAGTCACTAAATGAGGCAAAACTTTTTGTATTCAGTCGGTCCAGTTTTAAGGCGTGTTTAGCGTGTTTGGGACGAACTTTTTTCTTTCATTTTGATAGGCACACATGTGTACATAAAATCGATGTTAACATTTGGACCCTGCAGTCGGCTTGGCTATAAACAACATTCAAATGGATTGAAAGGACTGCATGTCAAAAGAGGAAAAAATGTAGTTATCAACCTATATGACCACAGTTTGCTGTGTGCAGCCGTTTCCGGCCTTGTTTTTAGTATGATGTTTCATGCACATGTTTTCTTAGATATGAAGGTTATGGCGCAGTATTAGGCCGAAAATACGATAACGTAAACAAACACTCATCTGTTATACAGATTGCTTAAATAGTCATGTGAAAATATAAAACTGTAACAATTATTAATTGTTACTGTTCATCATTATAAAAGGCATGCATAGTTGAAAACGGTTATTGTGTGCCAACAACCGACAAAGCTGGAGGAAACTCTGGTGAACAGTTCTATAGTGTGGCGCCCTAGTGGATCTTCAAGGGAGAAGAATGAGAGGGAGAAGAGGAACAATGCTCTGTAGATTCCACCAGAAGGCTGTGACGAATAAAAGCACATGATTAAGCAATGGACAGCACACAGGTCCAGTTTGCTTTCTTATGTACCTAGTTTACAACAACGAGAAAGCCGTAATGTTATAAATTGTGACCAGACCACAAAAAAAGAGAGAGAGAAAGGAAGATAGGAAATAAGCCAAAAAAAGGGAGACAATAGACGACCGAAAGACATCAACGAAAAACAAATTACAAAAAAAAAAAGTGTGTGTATGTGTGTGTGTGTGTGTGTGTGTGTGTGTGTGTGTGTGTGTGTGTGTGTGTGTGTGTGTGTGACGGGTAGAGATGCAGTCAAAGACAATGACGGAAAACAGTAAGTTACTGTCACAGAACTTCCGGATGACGGGATAGTATTTTCATAGAGCTGCCGAAAAGGCCGCAGCAATAAAATACATATAATAGTTAGTTTGTAACTTTGCAATGTTTGTACATTAAACTTCACTCATCAACAGGATAAATACTTTTGAACAATCACATTGTCGGAAAAAGCTAACTTCCGACGGTTTTTTTTTTTTTTTTTTCTGTGAGTGCTTAATCATTCAAAGAAAGAACTATCCTTTGTTCAGATATGTGGTGGTCGCCCCCAAACAGTCTAGTGGTCGCCCTTAATACTCTAGTACTTGGGGGAAGGGTGAAGGGCGGGGGGGGGGGGGGGGGGGGGGGGGGGACGGTATGATGAAGTATAGATTGTTCAATGGCGTCATAGACAGCTCACTTGATAAGTCAGAGAGAGAGAGAGAGAGAGAAATCTGAAATCTGAATCTTGTGGCATATGGAAAAAGAGAGAGAGAGAGAGAGAGAGAGAGAGAGAGAGAGAGAGAGAGAGAGAGAGAGAGTTATTTTGTCGACACGTACACTGTCAGTACTGCATTGTTATATTTCGTAATACCGCTCTCACATAAAGGTGGTGGGATGAGAGGACTGTCCACGGCAGTGTCCGAACCGTCGGGCCCACGTATGAAGACTGAGGTGCCGGGGCCACGGTCCAAACAGCTGACCAAAGAACTCCATGCCATGCAGGTAAAGTGAATGGCTCGGGGAATATATATATATCCTAGTCAGGGAATGTTTTACAAAACATCCGAACTGGGCCAATCAGAGATTCGTGTTCCTTGTCGTATGCTGTTTGTGGCGTATGGCAAAAGAGAGTGTATAATCACAAGAAATTTTATGTCTGAACGCCATCCCGTACAAAGGAGAACTGAGTAAAACAGAAGTACATGTCTTAATTGTGTGCGTCGTGGGTTAAGGTGATAACGAAATAACCAGACGTTGAAATGGAGACTTTCTTTCTTGTCTGTCTTTCTCTGTTTCCTTTGCCTGTTTATGTACGGTTGTAGGACTATATGTGTCGCACTGTGACAAGGCCAGTAACGTCAACTTTCTGACAATTGACATTTTCTGCGCCCTTTTCATGTAGAGAGAGAATGTTGTGCTGCTTTTGGCTCAGGTCTATCATAAAGGTGACAGATGTTTAAGAAGCGTATTTAGGTCATCCCCTGCTTAAAGATGTTGCTTAATAATACAGGCCATGAATATACGATTAATTTCAACAGAACTGGCGTTTTCTTAGAAACTGTTACCAGTTGCAGGTATTGCTTCATTGATGAAAAAAAATGTTAAATCGTATTTCATGTAAGTATGCAACAAATATTACATTTCATTGAGATGAGACCGTTATACAACAAACGGACAGACATAACTTAAGCTCTTTACAGGGCTACCCATCTCATTAATGTTTAAAGGGTTGCTTCACTGTCTGTTTTCAGTTGTAAGGCGTATTTTTCACCCCGTTTGGAAATTTCAAAGAGTGAAAATCAAATATCTTGCGCATGCACTAATCAGTGTGCCAGTTAAGATTTTGTGTGTTCAGTTTCTTCAGATTTTCTATTCTCGCAAGCGGTTTGCGCAAACCTATTGTTATGTCTGTTCAGCTTGTTCCATGACTTGGCCTACCAGTGTCACTAAAAAAACAAAGTACGACACGTCATCATGTCATTTCTCTGTCTCTGTCTCTGTCTCTCTCTCCCTGTCTGTCTCTCTCCCTGTCTGTTTGTCTCTGTCTGACTGTCTGTCTGTCTGTCTGTCTCTCTCTCTGTGCCCTTTTCAGCCATCTCTTGAGACATGTGGACATTTCTTTTCAAATACACATAAGTAGACGAATTGTCTTAAAACGACCACACTGGGAGAAGCAGTTGATTTGACTGCTGCGCGCTTAACACGACAGCTACTGTGCCTCTTTTTGAGCACTGGTTAGGTTGGTTGGGTTCCTGCGTCGAATCACGCGGTATGGGAAACTTGCCGACTTCGATGACCGAAGCATTTTGACTGAACGTTTATTTATTTAGCTATGAATTTATTTTTTTATTTTTGCATACTAAATGCATTCGTCGCACAAGGCTTAAAAGCAAATCAAACGCACAACACTGTAGTATGAAGGCGAATAGCCTATCACGCGAATATTGAAAACGAAAGGATTAACCTGAGCTGCAAAGCGTGAAATCCGCGCAAAATGCGCGCCTTCTGGGGCCCCGATCTGTCCAAACATAGAACAAAGACTGGCACACATTCATTATATCTTGCCAAATATAGCTCAGTAGGCTCATTTCTAGTAAATCAAGCGGAGAAAGCCACATGATAGTAGCAGATCAATCGAACCTTTTGTTTTTTTTCCCACAAAAACGTTAAATGCAATACGTCTTGAAGTTGTCTTTGTGACTGGATCAAACAAAATTTAACAGCGCTGGTAAATGTGGATAAACCCGAAGTGGAAACGTCAAACATGAAATCCTCCTCACCGCCT
>JADBJO010001326.1:167500-170000 GCA_016801955.1 Conus betulinus | reverse complement strand
ACTGACGGTATATTCTGTGTTAGACATTCATCTATGGGGCTTATGGACTTACAAAAGAGGTTGCATTTGCGTGTGTGTGTGTGTGTGTGTGTGTGTGTGTGTGTGTGTGTGTGTGTGTCTGTCGTTAGTCTGTGTCTCCGCTGACGGTATATTCTGTGTTATGACATTCATCCATGAGGCTTATGGATAAGTTCACAAAGGAGGTTGTGTGTGTGTGTGTGTGCGCGCATGCGCGCGCGCGCGCATGTGTGTGTGTGCGTGCGTGTGTGTGTCTGCTCTCTGTCTCTGTTTCTGACTGTGCCTCTCTCTGTGTCTCTCTCTCTCTCTCTCTCTCTCTCTCCCCCCCACCTCTCTCTCTCTCAATTTCTCTTTGTTCATTACCTTTTTGCGGTTTAGTTCACAAATGGCATGTAAGATTGGCCACATCTGTATTTGTTATTTTCTGGTTATTAATTGTTTTTGTGGTTGCTTTTGTACTTTAAATTGCTTTGCCTTCAATTGCTTATTTCACTATTGATGTCAGTACTTGTTTCTTGGTGATGGGTTTTATTGTTTGTCTGTTTGGTTTGTTGTTTGTATAATCATGTGTTAATGCATACATTGTGTCACTTAGTACTAGCTTCGTAGAACAGTAACGGCAAGTGTGAAAAATGCCAAAACCAATACTTTGTAAAATTTAAAATCATTGTCATTCTGTCTGTCTGTCTGTCTGTCTGTCTGTCTCACTGTGTGTGTGTGTGTGTGTGTGTGTGTGTGTGTGTGTGTGTGTGTGTGTGTTTCTGTCTCTGCTGTCTCTCTCTCTCTCTCTCTCTCTCTCTCTCTCTCTCTCTCTCTCTCTCTCTCCCAGTCTCTCATTCTCACTCTCTTTGTCTCTCTGTTTCTCTCTCTAAGCTTGTCTCTGTGTCTGTCTGTCCATTTGTCTGTCTGTCTCTCTTTCTCTCAGTCTCTCTCTATCTTTGTCTCTGTTCTCTTTCTCTCTGTCTGTCTTTTCTGTCTTTGTCTGTCTCTTTGCCTCTCTCTCTCTCTCTTTGTATCTGTCTCTCTCTGTCTGTCTGAATTTAGAATTCACTGGAGTCCTCTTTGTTGATTTCTGTAAAGCCTTTGATGTCATAAATCATCATCTGTTATTACGTAAACTGGCTCTTTACAAAATCGCTGACCCTGTTCTTTCTCTCATTAAGTCTTTTCCTCACAGATCGACAACAGTCAGTTCTCATTAACAACACTCAGTCCAGTTGTTTACCCCTAAAATTTGGGTGTACCACAAGGGTCAGTACTTGGTCCCTTTCTTTTTTTTAGTCTATATAAACGATCTCCCTCTGCATATTAAAGACTCATCTCAACTTTTCGCAGATGACGCATCAATTAATTCAAAACATACTGATTTGAAACACTTATCAGATAACCTGCAAGAAAATGTAACTCGACTAATTAACTGGACAGAATTGAATCACATGTCCTTAAATGATCAGAAAACAAAGTACATGCTTATTACTTCTCGTCAAAAAAGACAAAATTTAAGTACTCCAATGCCCCCTATATTTATAATAACAACAAGCTAGAAGAAGTTAGCACTCATAAAGTGTTAGGAATCACTATTGACAATAATCTTCCTGGTCGCCACATGTTTCCAACTTAAGCAAACGAGTTTCTCAGAAAATTTTTCAGCTTTCGAAATTAAAAAAAAAATTCTAGATATAAACTCTCGTAAACATTTCTATCATGCATATATCCAGTCCTACATTGACTACTCTTCTACTCTCTATGATTCTTGCAGTGCAATCACGTTAAAACCGTTGCGCAGGGCCCATAAACGGGCTATCAAAACAGTACTTCAAAAAACATCAACATTAACTACTCAAGATTACCTCGAATTAGATATATTGCCCCTTTCTTATAAATTTGAATATAATAAAGCAATAATGATGTTCAGAATTATGAACCAATTAGCACCCTCAAATATATCTGCAAGATTTCCAGTCAATCAATCAAGAGTATACTAATAATATAATCATACCGAAACCAAGAATCGATCTTTTTAAAAGTAGCTTAGTTTACTCTGGTGGAACACTTTTGGAATTCTATGCCAACATATGTTAAACAGAAGAAAAGCATTAATTCGTTTAAAGTTGCGTATAAAACGCCTTCTATTTGAAATAATGAAAAAACAATTTATTTTAACAGTTCTCTAGTATTCAGTCTGAGCTAATATCGCAAGTATAAATGTCAGCAACTGTTGTTATTCGGAAATTGAACCCTGCATATTTTATCTTTTTATTTATTATTTCGTATGCATGTACTATTTTCCATTATCATTGGATCAATGATTATTTTAATAATTCACGGTTAAAACTAACATATGCTCTGCCTTATTCTTTTCTGTAATTGATCCCCGAATTACCTCCTGTGGCCTTTGTCAGTCGTGCAACTAGTTGGCGTAGACTATATTGTGTATTTATGTTTCTCATACCTTCTCTTCTTCTTCTTCTTTGCTATACTT
>JADBJO010001326.1:157500-162500 GCA_016801955.1 Conus betulinus | reverse complement strand
CTAACAAGCTGTGTATAAGCTGGTCTTAACTCATCAAGAGGAGAGAATATAAAGAGGGGTCCCAAGCTGGACTTAACCAGTGAAGAGATTTTGAGGAGGGCTGACAAGCTGGATGTAACATAGGAGAGAGAGAGTATGAAGAAGGCTCACAAGCTTGACTTATCTGGGGGTGAGAATATGAAGAGGCTCACAAGCTGGAGTTTAACACATCTAGGGGTGAGAAAATATGAAGAAGGCTCACAAGCTGGAGTTAACATCCAAGGGAAAAAATATGAAGAGGCTCACAAGCTGGAGTTAACAGCTAGGGGAAGGAACAGGAAAAAAGCTGGCTCACAAAACTGGAAAATGGCTCACAAGGGAGTTAAAAAGGGAAAAAAATATGAAGATGGCTCACAAGCTGGAGTTAACATCCAAGGGAAAATATATGAAGAGGCTCACAAGCTGGAGTTAACAGCTAGGGGAAGGAACAGGAAAAATGGCTCACAAGCTGGAGTTAATATCTAAGGAGAGAAAATATGAAGAGGCTCACAAGCTGAAGTTAACTTCTAGCGGAGAGAAAATGAAGAAGGCCCACAAGCTGGGGGTTAACTAATCTAGGAGAGAGAATATGAAAATGGCCCATAAGCTGGATTTAACTCTTGTGTAGAGGAGAGAATATGAAATGCCTACAACCTAGTTTAACTTATCTGGTAGAGAGAATATGAAGATGGCTCACTATCTGGAGTTAACTCAGCTAGGTGAGATAATAAATATTAAGAGGGCTCACAAGCTGGTTTATTTCGTCTTGGAGAGAGAGAACAGACACAGAGAGAGGGGTGGAAGGGGGGAGGGGAGGGGAGGGAGTTGGAGGGGAGTAGACCTGGCTGTGACAATAATAAAAAGACTCACAAGCAGGAGTTAAATCAGTTAGGGTCATGGAGAGTCATGTTTGTATGTGCGCAAAGCTGTGTTTTATGTGTGTGCATGCATACATCCATGAGCGTGCACAATAATCAATCATTGCAGGCGCACTGGCTCTGACCCACACCAAGTGGGCTCACAAACTGGACTTTCCCCAGCCAGACTGGCCAGTGGCCGACTTCCCCATGCTGAAGTACCCGCTGGGATCAGTTCACCCGTGAGAACGAGCAGGAGGAGCAGAGATGTCTTGACATGGTGGGTACCTGCCTGTGTCACGTGATTCTACTAGTCTTTTATCTTTAATGTTGGCTGCTCTGTTGTGTGCTGTGCATGCAGAAGTCGTGTGCAGGATATTATTCTATGTCTCATCTGCCTCTGTGTGTGTATGGGTGTGTGTGTGTGTTTGTGTGCGTGTGTTCATGTGTGTGTGTGTCGTGTGTGTGTGTGTGTGTGTGTGTGTGTGTGTGTGTGTGTGTGTGTGTAAACATACATTCCTGTCCTGGGCAGGGTTTCTGTCTGGTATGCACCCAGGACCCTCACAAAGTCTTAGGTCGTGACATGGTGTTGAAGTGAATACACAGTGATGTGAAGTGCTGTTACACACTTTAGCCTGGAGACGGCGTTTATAGAATCTATAGTCTTTTAAAATGGGAAAAAAAGATGATCTCGAGACTTTGATATTTTTCCCCTTCAAATATATGGACGAAAGTAAGTCTCTGAAATGTAACTTTTCTTTCCTCATGAGGTATACGAAACAAGGGTGTGTGTAATGTTAAGGTCACCTACCACCGTCACAAAGTCTCAGGTCCTGACAAGGTATTGAAGCGAATACAGAGTGCTGGAAAGTGCCGTTCCACTCCTTACATCCCAGAGATGGCACTTGGAGCATATGGGGATTTAGTAGCGGTGTGCAGACCTCAAACAAAGGAGCTTCCAGTATTCTTTTGAACGATTGATATCCTCCTGGTACCTCAGTCTGGTTGGTGCAGGTTCGTGACTTAATGAGGCAGTGGGAGAAGAAGAACCGCCCCGTGGCTGCCATCGTGTCGGAGCCCGTGCAGAGCGAAGGGGGGGACAACTTTGCCAGCCCCGCCTTCTTCCAGGGACTGCAGGACATCACCAAAGAGGTCAGAGGTTGATGGGTGCACACGCGTTCTCTGGTGTGTGGAACTTTCCTCTTTTGTAACGTGTGCCTCTTGTCTACGTGTGCACTAGGTGATTGGGTACTGCGAGCAGATAGGAATTGCAAGCTGCAGTGAGTGTTCTGTTTCTTCTACACTGTCATACTACGAGAGCAAGTTTTTGTGCTTCGTTTTCATTTAGACCTAATTAGGTAAAGCCTCCGACCTCACAACTGATTTTGTTCAATTACCACAGCTATTCACTGTCACCTGTGAATTGTTGATGTACATGTTTTATTTACTAGTTTATGTTAAAGGGATGTTTTTGCGTATTTGGTTGATTGCTTGTGGTCGGTGGGATTGCTTTTGTCTTCTCTGCCTGCCTGTGTCTGAACTTCGACACTCTGTTGAATAAAGAATCCCATAAATGTTGGGTATGGCCTGACCACAAGCTGGCAGTGCAAGGCAGCAGGTGGTAGCAATGGTTCAAAGACTGTTCTGTCGATCCAGCAATATGTTTTCTGTCATTGAAGCCGATGTTCAGTGTTCTGCGTTTTCTTGATCTTTCCCGCTGTTTTTTTTTTTTTTTTTGTATCCTTATTGAAGTATGACGTCACCTTTTGTTATACAATGCACAATGTCTACCCTTTATTGTACAACGCATATTGTTGTTTTTTTCTGTATATTTTATTTCTCATACACACACACTCCTATCTCCACCAACTTCTCTCCTCTTCTTTCCCTTTTCTCTCCCCTCTCTTCCTGCCTCACACCCCCCACGTGTTTCCACCGCCCTCCTTCTCCCTTTTCCTTTTTCTCTTTTTCCCCACCCCTCTTCTTTTCCAATGAGGAGCTTGTAAGGCCATATTTTTCAATACATGTGATATTTTTTTTTGTAGCCTGTTACATGTATAATTTTGGATAGACATTTTTCAGAGAACAATGAACTCTCTCCTATCATTTAAGAAACAACCCCGAATTTCCAAGTCTGGAAATAATTAATCTTTGTATTTTCTGGCAGCAAAGTGATGTTTCTGTGCTATCCTTAGAATGGCGCGTCACTCATGCTAGACGAGGTACAGACAGGGTGCGGCATCACAGGCAAGTTTTGGGCCCACGAGCACTTCAACCTTCGCGAACCCCCAGACACTGTGCCGTTTGCCAAGAAAATGAGATGACTGGGGGATTCTATCACAGAGACGAGCAGAGACCAACAGAGGTAAGTAGCCTGCTGGTTGTCGAAAGTAAGAACAATCAAGTTTTCTCTCATTCACACTGTGACCTTATGGTCTAGCAAAAGAGTGTAGCATATGCTGGTTTGTCCATACAGAGTGACGCTCCCTTGACGAAACTAAAACTGAAACATGAAAAAAAAAAATGTGTTGCTATTTTTTTTTTCGTCTCGTTTTCTGTTTTTCAATGGCATACTTAATCTGGTGGTGCTGTTGTATGTCCCCAGACATACCTATATCCAGATTTACTCTGTCACAGTCCTGGCGTCATCACTCCATGGGGGACGTAAGTCTCAGGTGGTTTTAGAATACACTCAGATAAAATATGTTTTACTGCTGAGTCAATTTAGCGGTGTTCAGTGGTGCTTGTTTTGATTCAACATGCACTGTACAGTGTCTTACTGACACGCACAGGACTCTATCTTATTGATACCACTCCTTGTTGATAACATCAGCTGCTTTGTTTTGAACCCAGATCCAGTGAGCATCTTGTGTGGAGTGCAGGACTTGGATTCATGTTTGGCTGATAGCGGGCATAGAGCCTTATGATTTTGCATGTGAAGATAGTGACGCTGTAGGTGTAATCACGATTTGCTCATTTGATCTTAGTGCAGCTTTTGATACCATTGACCTTGATATCCTTCATCACAGGCTCGACACGTTTTAGGCAACACTGGTCATGCTTTTTCTTACAGACGGGAAACACACGGTTACTTTCCCCAGTCTCACTTCAAACCTGGCTTCTTTCTTGTTTGGTGTCACACATGGTTCCGTACTTAGTCACTTTCTTTTTCTCTTATATGCTAGCCACTTTCTGAAATAGTCTCAAAACTGCCTGTTTCTTATGTTAGTTTAACAGATGATATTCTGCAAAATCTGGATGCCTCAGTTTCCTGATTGTTTGCTTGAGATGTACATCACAGCGAGTCAAACTCTGGATGACACCAAATGAGCTGTATTTAAATGAAACACTTTGAATTGACACCGAAAACACAACAAACTCACATATTTTCATTTCAGTTGACCAGAATCAGATCACTTTGCCTCATTCGCTTCGTTAGCGCTGGTTTTGTTTTACTCCAAACTATCTATGAACGAACAAGTTAAGAGAGTCTCAAACTTAGCAGAAACTGGACATATTCGTCACTATCTCACAGTTAAAGTTATGAAGGTAGTGGTTACACCCCTGTTCTCATTCATCTTGATTCAAATAATGTTTTGTTGGTTGCCCCCCCCCCCGCCTTGGTATTTAAGTTGAGAAACTCTAGAAAGTTCAGAATTGTATATCAAGGCTATATTTCAAAGCTTCACAGCAAACTAACATCACTCTTCTTCTCATTAAACACTGCTGGCTTCCAGTTTCCCAAAGTTGAGAGTACAGTATGTAACCATCTGATTACAGATTCTGCTCAACTCTAACTCTCATAGATACTTAGGATCTATACATTGCCCTTTTCCTATTGCTGCTTAGCAGATGTATGCATTTTAAGTGTGCCCACATGAAAATCAAGATAATGAGGACACAGCTTTTTTTCTTTATAGTACCCATCTCTTGGAATAAACTTCTCCACCCTGATGGCTGTGCATCAGATTACTTCAGCTTGAATAACCCCTAAAAATGTATCTTTTTTGGACAGCAATTTCATAAGCAAGGTCCAACCCCAGAATGTGTGCCCTGTGTTCTTTGCGATCCTTCCTTGCGTCTGAACAGTGTGTGTGTGTGTGTGTGTGTGTGTGTGTGTGTGTG
>JADBJO010001326.1:85000-145000 GCA_016801955.1 Conus betulinus | reverse complement strand
TGAGAAGGTTTTAAGCAACAAAATCCCTTCAAAATCCCTTCAACCGTTTAATCTGTCCTTAGAGAGAGAGGGGGGGGGGTGGCAGTGGACATTGCAATTATCTTGCTCTTGTCTTTCATGCCGGCTGTCAAAGTTTGAAACAATGTTTGTTTTCAGTCATGAAGTACATGTGTCCTCAACTTGACCCCACCTAGTGTGTGTGTGTGTGTGTGTGTGTGTAAGTGCATGACCATGGTGAATGTCTGTACATGGGTGCATTCTTGCTAGAGTGGGCAGGTATGCGTCTTACATTTATCTGCTTCTTATTAGCATTTTTGTATCTTTCTTAGTGCGCATGCATCTATGCTTTGCAAGTCTGAAACAGTGAACTGGATGTTGGCAATATTGTGATCTCTGTAACAGGAGTCAACATGGGCAGTTGTGGGACCCACACCCTGCGCCTGAGGCCCACCCTCACTCTGCAACGTCAGCATGTGGACATTTTTCTGGACATTCTGCGCACTGTCTTGAAGGACCTGCACTGATGTAGCTGCCCTTTATCCCCATCCATCTCTTCCCTTCAAAGTGACCACCACCAGTATGTGATTTCTACTCTGTACATTGTATGAAGAGCGATAATCAGACACTTTTAAGTTTTGACTGTATTTGATGTTGCATGAAGGCGACTAGATATACCTTCAGATTTATTAGAAAATGTGATTTGGTTGATCAGAAACACACAATAACATGTGTTTATCAAAATGTTTGTACCTAAGTTTACTACTTTTTTCCCCGTTCTCCTTAAAGTTTTATTTGTTGAACTCGTTTTTTTTTTCAGCATTCATGCAAGTTTGAATAATCAGTGGATTCATGTGGTTTTGTAAGTTGCCTTTGTCTAATTTTTTCATTTTTTCAACTTCATTTATCATTCTGTTCATGTTTGCTGATCACAACATTTTTTGAGTGATTCAGATTGTAAGTGTCATACCCTGTTCATCTCTGGATACTTTTCTTCTTTTTTTTTTAATGTGCAGGTCTATGTACACACAAATTGTAGATTTTGGACCTAATCTTCCTTGTGGAATCATGTTGACTGGTTATGGTAGCATTTTTATGTCAGTATGCAGGTTTGTACTGTAATCTGTCTCTAGATCAGATGCACGGCATGTGAGATGTGTGAAGCATATGTATGTAACTTCGAATACGTGTATATGTGGTTGTAAAACAAGGCTCTTGTATAGGTGTATGTGTGTATTCCTGATTGTCCATATATGTCATTATATAGCATACCCTTATCTATGTAAGTATGTTTAGGTACAAGTATTTCTAAACTCTGGTAAGTATGTATAGGTGCAAGTATTTCCAAGAACCCCAAATCTTATCTATGAATGAGAAATCTATGACATAATTCTGATTTAATAGCAAGCAGTAATCAAGTTACAAGTTACAGGCATTACTTTCATTGAAACAACATTGAATTTGGTAGCGCATACATAAACGATAAACAGATGTCAACAGCTGATCAGATTGAGGCACCGTAATAGTACATGGAATATTGAAGATTTAAAGTTCGTGTCCGACGATGAGAGTATGTATAAAACATGAACTATACATGGATGCATATGTGCACATCCGGCTCATGAGCTTCCATAAAGCTATTCATTTTTTCTCTTGGCTCTTACTCAGTGTATATTCATGCTCAGTGCATAGACTATGTATTATATGCCATTGGTGGTCATAACAAAAACAGTTTTGTTCTGATTACACCCAGTCATATCTTTCAAAAGTGACATTTAATGCTATGGTGTATTCCATGTGATGTACAACTCACTATAAAACAGTTCTTATAAAGCTTGAGGACTTGCATGATGTTAGACTTGAAGACTTCCCATCAGAATATATGAAAACCTTGTTCAGAGATGTGCCACCCGATGTATCTTCGAGCTCCTGAAAGAGTTGAATCTTTCATCTCAGATTTTATGGAAGGAAAAAATTGAAGCAGCTTTTGCATATTCATGAAATCTGTTTGAAAGGTTTGTTTCAGTATTTGCCTTAAAAAAAAATTGTGTACAGTATTAATATTGACGAGATGACATCCCTAGTGTGATCCCTCAGTATTAATTTTGAAGAGATGACATCCTGATATGACGGCCTGTGGTCATAAAGGCTATAAATAGCATGAATTTAAGTTAGAGATGTTTGTCTCACTGTTGTAACAAAGTATGTGTGGTTCATGTGTGTACAAATCTGAATGCAGATTAAGCCATACGAGCAGCGCATTTAACCACATCAGCATATTATCTTAGTGTATAAATTTTCTCAGAATGTTTCCGAGTGCATGCGTGTATATGCATGTGTATGTGTGTGTGTTTGTTCTTTCTTTCTCATATATATGCCAGTTTAAGCCAGTTTTATATTTGTTTAGCTGGCCTAGAGATATAGATATGAAATCTGTTCAGCAGGTAACTGATGTGATAAACAGAAAATGTAATTAGCCAGTTGTTTATTAATTACAATAAAGCAGACAAAAATTCTCAAGTTCTGATCTCATTAATTTGCATACTTTTGTCTGTGTGCTTTGTATTATTAGTGAGAGAATTTATGTTCCAACTACATTTGATTACAGTGAAGCTGTAAGCACTTTACGATCCTAGCTCTATTAAACACCAAGCTGTGTACCCCGGGTAGAGCTGATTGAAGAGCTGCCTGCTAGGGCCACATTCAGTCATTTCAGTGTCATTCAGTTAATATCAATAATTGTTTTTCTTTTATTCTATTTTCATGGGGTATGCAGGTTATGTGTATAGGTTGACTCCATACCAGTGGCTCAACTGACTTTTCCTTCTAAAAGTTAAAGATTGGATTTTGTGTGTGTGTGTGTGTGTGTGAGAGACGTAACGTGCCCATTCATGCACAAAATCTCAGTTTATGGTCTCAATCGAAGGACTTTTCTGGGAAGGGAGTCAGAGCCAATGTTAAACCCAAGCAAAAAATCCCTCTGCATTGACATGGTCCCGTACAGCTTTGAACTCGCAACCCCAAGATTTTCAGCCGTGTACTCTACCAACTGAGCTATTCTGGTCCTCGTGAGTGTAGGTGCACGCTTGTTTGTGTGTAAGTGTGCACACTTGTGTTGGTCAAATGTTTACAGGGTTTGTCAGCGGAGCTGATGGTTGTGAGTTCAAACCACCTGTGGGAGCAGATTTTTTTTTTTTTTTTTTTTTTTTTTTTTTTAAACCTTTAAACCACCTCTGTCTACCTCGTTCAGTTCAGGAAGGTTAAAAGCGACGCCAGGAGAGTGATAAGCTATGCCTTAGCATGCTGTGCACTCGACATGCTGAATCCCTGACAGTTCACTGGTTCAACAGCCAGTGGACTATGGGAACTTTAATCTTAACCTTATGTGTATACATGTCCACAAGTATGCTAAGGCACACAAATTTCTTTTACCTGTACTGTACGTGTGTGTGCTATATATGAGTGCATCAGAGTGTGTGTGTGTCTTTTTTTTCCCTTTCTTTAGTGGAGCAGGGTTGTGACAAAAAATGTGGCATGTGTGAGTGTTGATGATTGTCTACAGATGGCAGTTGTTTGCCGTTGCTAGAATACTAAAACTTGGACCAAATACATAGAATTCACGCATTTGAAATGAGATACTTCCAAAAAAAAAAATCCTACACATCTACAAAAGAACTGAGGCAGCTGTTAGCCTCTTTAACCTCTGCAGCACTGGAAAATGTCACTGAGAAACTCTTCCCATTATCAAAGAATTTTCTCACTTTTTATGCAAATGCAGTGCCATAGCTGTGTAGCAGCATCATTCTTTCATTGGTTTAAGCTTGGCCTAAGCAGGAAGCTTCATTCACATCGGGTGTGTTCAGGCTTCAACTCAATACATGATGAAAAATCAACAACAGGTAGTGACAGGTAAGGGGCTGTGGAGGATTTTCTGGGCAGCAGTGTATACAGTATAGCCAAATAAAATGTAAGAAGGTTTAACACCAGCTCACAACAGTTAAAAACAGAAACAAATAACATGTATGATCACATTCCAAAATACGGTGTTGCAATAACCATCCGGTTGGGCAATGCACCATGAAACAGAAGGGCAGACCGAGGAAGAGATGGGAGGACAAATCCATGAATGGACAGACATGGCCTTTGGACTCAGAGAGCAGCAGAGGACAGACGAGGATGGAAGAGGATCATTAGTTCAAGTGGTGTCCCAACGACCCTAGGATTAAGGGACTGACGATGATGCTGTGATGGCAATTAGCTTGTTAGCATGATGGGGAACTGATGTCTGTGCAAGAGAGTAAGCAAGGCTCATTAAATGAGGATATGGGTTATAAGTAATGGCTCTCTGCTATTTGTTAGTGGTAGGGTAACAGAAAATTATCTTCCTCCATCATGCTGATAGCTATGTTAGAGTACGAACACCGAGAGAATGTGTGTAGGCAGCTCAAGTAACCTACTCGCATAATCAACAAAAACTATAGGCTGTTCAAGTATTCTTCCAAAGTTCCTTGAATTCATCATTCACAAGTAGGAGCAAACAATGACTTCTCAGCATGTCTGCATGTGTACTTATCTGCTCTCTCCATTTCTTGTCTTTCCCTCTCTTCATGCGGCACACATGCAGTCATACTTACACACACATACGTGTGTGTGGAACACAGGCAAACATACTGAATTTATTTCACTTATAGCGCAAATCAATAGATTTATTTTGTATCCATTGATGACCTTTGACAGTATCCAAAAGCCATCATTTCAGAAAATCCTGAAAAGTAAAGTCACTTACCAAGAAAACTCTAGCATTCTCAGAGCAGATTGGTAACAATACTGAGCATGGAGGCTGGCTGGTGACTGGTTCAAGACATTCATTAATGTCAGACAAGAGCAAATTATGTTCCCCTTCTTCTTTGCACCTGCCATTGAAGGGAGAACAAAAAACAAGCCTACAGATGACAGCTTAAACCATAATTTGGTAGATGACATAGGTGGGAGCAATGATCTGTAGCTATTACTGGAAAAAGGAATCATAGACTATGATGTGTAGTGGGATAAGGATTAAAGGGGTGTAAATCAAAATGAGACTGTGGTGAAATCCAAGGATCGAAAAAAACAAAAGCAGCCTTTGAAGAACAGCAGCTAGAAACAGCTGTGTGCTTCTAGATAAAAGCTGGACATGAATACAGTGATGACACAGCTGTCTTGGCTAGCAACACACAAGACCTGTGCTTTCTTGCTCATGATATAGCAGCTAAACTGGTAACGCTGGCTTGACACTGATGTCATGAAAAACAGGCAGGACAGGAATATCAGCTGTAGCATTCATGACCCACACCCTCATACCCCATCTCTAATTAAAAGGCATGGGATTTGAAATTAATGAAAAGGGGAAAGATTAAAAAAAAGGGACCAGATGGACAAGCCCCTGGTAAGGTCCAGGAGCAAGGAGTCAGTATGCAGTCTCCTGCAGTTGAAACTTTTTTGCTTTTTAACATATGAATATTAGCCTGGAGATAAAACAACTCTTTAAAAGAAAATCTTTAGCCCAGTACCACTCACAAAAAGAACAATATGCTTGCTGATTCTGGAGATCAAGTCTTCACACACAGCTCACTGTCTGTTCAGTCTTCTCCTTGCCCTTACTTGGCCACACGTGCATTTCCACCTTCTCTTCCAAAAAAACAAAAATTTTGTTTCTTTTTTTTTTTATACTAGCATCCATTTCAGAGACATGAGCCTTTTCGACAGGGAGGAAAGCCAGAGGAATGATGTCACGCATCACATGGATACCAACTACAAGAATCATGACTGCCAATTCCAAATTCATGTGCTCCCGTGATGGGCTGATTTTGTCAACGTATCTTGGTCTAACCCTCCCCAACCCTCCCCTCTTCTTCCGGATTTGAACAGGTCTCAGGAATCGTTCTGGGAATTTTCAAAAGGAGGATTTCAGGGTAAAGGAGGAAACATCTTTTGCCTCACCAACAAAAAATGAACAGACCAGTACCAGGTATTGTTGTTGATGGTATTAGCAGAATTAGTTCTAACAATGACTGGTTGTTAGGTGACTGCAAATGACGGACAATTATACACACACATGAACCCTCTGGTAACAACTTTCAGAATCCATGAAACTGAATCTGAAATTAGAGAGAATGTTAACTGGGATGTATATCAATGAGAGTCAAAGTTTTCTTTCTTTAAAGTCCAGAACAAGTCTTCAAGAAAAAGAACTTTTCATTAGAAGGGTCTTTAAAGAGACAATACCATCCTTGCGGTGCAACTTCCCATACTGATCTTCAGAAATCCATAAAACTGGTCTTAGACAATCTGGGAATCCCAATGGGATCCAAATGTTGCATAGTCAAAAAACAAAACAAAAAGAAAAAAAGTTCCAGAGGAAATAACCTACTGGTACATGAGTCTTCAGCAGAAGTTTTATTGGTAGTCAAAAAAAAAAAAAAGGAAAGGTCCAGAGGAGATAACCTATTGGTACAGGAGTCTTCAGTAGAAGTTTTATTGTAGCCAAGTTGCCCATACACATGATATAGGAACCTTCCAGGATTTTCATGACCAGAAGAGTATTTACCGAAAGATTAAGTTTCTGCCTTGAGGGTCAGACTCTTGTTCCAATATCACGGATCTGATTCCTACATCAGACAACCAGGCTGGAAAAGATTTTCGCTATGGAGTAATCATCTGCACTGACTCCTACACCTCCTACTCCTACTGATGATACTTTTAACTGGGGGGTTCCATAAGTGAACACATGCATAAAAAAAAATCTTGCATGCTTGTTCAATCCCATTTCACCAATCATAGAAGAACACTTTCATGTGTTGGTGGGATGATGTGAAAATAAAACACATGTACACAGGTATCATGTTTATACGTCATTCCTGAAGATGGAAAGTGACAATGGTGGGATTCAAAACGGTCGCATATGCAAAAATTTCACACCAATGGTGAACCTCAGAGTTCTAGCCTTGCAATTAAAAAAAGAAAGGAAGAACTGGAAAGTTTGACTGCATTAATTCCTGCTGGTAGTTTTTTTTTTTTTCTGTCTACCATAACAAGGCTATAACTTTTTTCCTCTGTAATTGACAAGAGTCTTGAAGGGTCGGTGAGTGGAAGAAAAGAGGGCATCACATGACTGAATGACATAACTGCACATCAGACAGAGCTGTCATGACTGGTAATTGATTAGCCCATAATTTAACAAATGAGCTTTCCTTCTTGCAGTCTTTTCTCATTTGTACACAGATTTCATACTGCTGTTCAAGTTCAGGGATTCAAATCCGAATGCTGGCAGACGTAGGTGCTTACAGAACACGAACGTGCTCAGGACACAAACAGCAGACAAAGCGCTAGAATGGACAAAAAAAAAAAAAAAAAAAAAAAAAAAAAAAAAAAAAAGAATGCAGTTCTTAGTTATTTCTTTTTCTACTCAAGGCCTTTTTTTTCATTTCATTTTGTTTTGTTTTACAGTGTTTGTGTGTGTGTGTGTGTGTGTGTGTGTGTTAAATAAATGAACAAACATAAAAGTAAAAAGCAGATTATGATACATACAAACACAAAAAAAAAAAAAAAAGCAAAGAAAAAAGTGTGCATATATGAAAAACACTTTCACTGAACCCTTGTCATCAATCAACCAACCAACCACACATCATCACCAAACCACATGCACCACCAGTAGTGATACTGCAATGTCCATTACATTCCACTATCAGTGTATACAATTCTCCATGTAACAATAGTTCATTCAATAAAGGGAACAAAGGTCTTCTACAGCTGCTATATCACTATATTCAATCTTTTTTCTATCATACTAAAGTCACCTGATGTAGCCTCTGTGGTCAGCTCGGCACTGCAGACAGAATGCATGGTGGACACAAATCTTGCCCGACTTGGAATGAACAGAATTTTGACCCATTTCCTCCGGCCCACTGTTTTCATTAACATGAGCTCGTATACACATATGGATGCACATATGCATGCATACATGTGCGCAGAAACTCCCATTATTCAGAGCATTAGCAGTAATGGAATCTGTTCACATAGACAGGATTAAGTTACACAAAAATACCCTTTGAATTATAACAGTGCAGTCTTTCTTGGGAAATAAAAAGTATGAATGTTACATAAAACTTGAATTCGCATTGAATGAGGATATGACTGAACTATGATTTCTATACCTACCGCGGCTAATATCTGCTGTCTTGGTTACATAGCCAATGACTATGGCTTCAAGTGGAGTAGAACAAAATCATCTTGTGTTCAGTGTTCAGTGGTGTCCATTCTGATCTAACACACACAGGGCAGATACTCGACTACCAACCTTCTTGCAACTTAAACTGCTTTAATTCAGGTGTGAAAACAGGTCATACCCCAAAAGGCTGAAGACGTTGGCTATGGGGCTCCAGAGAGGCTACAAAGGTCTCCTTGTCAGGACAGCCCTTGGAGCTGGACTTCTGTCCCTTTCAATTTATGAACCTCAGCATTTCTTTTTGAATTTGCATCGTAAGTCAAGCGATGTAATTCCACTGGAGTAAAAGTAAACATTTAGAAGCAACATTTTCTACAGATGGTTAACAACCAAATTTCAATTTTCAAAAGGCTGAATAGGAAAACTTTACAAGCTTGTTCATATCAAATTGAATACCAACTTACATAATGTATGTTCATTGGTTTGATTGTTTTTTTTTCAGACTTGTTAATCTCAAACTGAACGGCAATTTACCTTATGTATGTTCACTGGTTTGAATGTTTATTTGTCACCTGAAATTGGGTGGTGATGATGGCCATGTGTATTCTGGAAGGGATGGTGGGGGGAGTCATGGGGGGTGAAGGTGCATGCCTGTACTGATGAGGGAAATGTAGAGACAAGACCTCTGGATAAATTCATTTGTACTGGAATGGAAATTGGCTGGTGACAAGTCTAAGCTTACATGGTTCTTCATTTCTTTTTTCTTCAACATCACTGCATGAAAGAATTAGATGTGCTCTAAGAGAATGTATTATCTGATTTATGTTATTAATATACATAATCTAAAGAGGAATCAATATTGTTTGCCAGGCTATTTATAAACTGAATATAACCATTTCTACTTCAAAAGAAAAAAAACATGTACATGGGGGGGGGGGGGGGGGGGGGGGGGGGGGGGGGGGAAACTAAAATCATATACTGTACACTATTCATTAAGCAACCTATGAGTATGAATGCCGACAATCATGGGAGAGTTAGCTTCAAAACTGTGTGCTGTCCAGAAACCAAACCAACTCTTTTCAGAACACAACCAGCACATGATCATCCCTTCAACAACAGTTCCACATAAACACTCCAAACACCACTTCATTAGCTGCAGGGAGGGGTTTGGTGGGGGGAGGGGGGTAGGAGGAGTAGAACATTGAAGTCACCATTTGAAAGAGACAGGCAGTACCACAGAATGTAAAGACAGTTTTCAGATGGATGAAAGATTTAATCAGGGTTTGGTTTAAAACAGAGCAGTTTCAGTTGCAGCGGTCACCTTCTGCTCATTAGGGGAGTTTTCAGGGAAGCAAATATTCCACACAATACATTGATAGCAACAGAAAAACAGACATACCAGCATTTTACTTACAAGATTCTTTCATTCTTTCCTTCTTTGGGTTTCTTTTTTTCATTTTTTGTCTGTCTTTTCGCTGTCCTCTACTCATGTTCAATCTGTACTTCTTGTATAAAAATATTTTACTAAAAAACACACCTCATAACAGAGACCATCTGATCCAGCTGCCCTAGCAATGTCATAAAAAGGTACAACTGGACTCTATCAGCAGTATTCAAACTGAAGGAAAACAGCAAGCAGCACCCCTACTTGCCAATGATCTTTAGAATGATAAGATATGCACCTCCAACTTATGGTAAGAAAGCTCTACTTCTAAATGAGATTTCAAAGTGACAGAATGAATGATCACTACTGAGAATGGCGAGTTTTTTTTTCTTAATGCCAAAAGCGATAATTATATAAGATGAAAGGGAAGCTGGGCAAACAAAAAAAACTTATATTAAAAAATACTCTAAAACTTCTGCAATCAAATATGATTTAACAATATGAGACAATGCAATAAATAAGTCATTTTCAAATGATGGAAGGCCATTTCATATATAAAAAACAAAATTACTAAAAAAAAAAAATAATGATTTCTAACAGACTTGAAGGTAGCGTTGTGGGCTGATCAGACTTACAGAATATAATTTGTCATTACTTAATAAAAAAAGTACTTCCCATTTATGTCATTAGTCATCATGCATTCATGAAAAGATATCACTAGTAATGTTAGCCCAGGCATGCCTACCCCAAAATTTGCTTTCAGGGACAATGCTGACAGAAATCAGGGACAAATCCGTAAAATCTGGGACAAAAAACAGTGTCAAGATAGAAACATTGATTGCTTCTTTGCGCATGACATCCAAGTTACTGCTAGTTGAACTTGAAGATTCAGTGGTGCTTGGTTTTTAGTGGAAAAAGTCACTGATTTTCAGCGTTTTTGTGTTGTCTGTCGAGTCTGACTGCAATCATACTAAGCATGTTTGTCAGAGTTGATGTGGCACCGACAGTCATCTCTGCCGCCAGATTTCACTGAGAAATCACACACACACGTCTTGCAGAAGGCAAACGAAACTCTTCCCTCCTTGTACACACGGCCCAGGACGCATGTTGCAAATCTGGAATTCCCGGGACAGTGGCTTCTAAAATAATCTTTCTGGGACAAATCCTGGATGGTCAGGGACGGTAGCCATGCCTGTTAGCCTATAAATCAAAGAATGGTCCCATAAAATGAACATTAGTAATTGACTGTTTCAGTTTGAAGATACCCCTTTTCTAGTTAGCAAAGTTATGAAAATCAAAATACAGTCGCCACTTCAATAATAATTCTAACAGTTGAATAACTTAGAATGGTGCTAAAGTTCTGAAAGCAACCAGAAATGACCTGATCATGTTGAATAAACGATAAATGATTGCAATACAAAGATCCTGGTATGATAAAAATAGGAGAAAAAACTTGTCTTCAAGCAAGAAAGGCATCTTTGTTTTAGCTTATCACTTTGATAAGTTAAACATAATAAAAAAACGAAACTTACATGAAAGTAACCTATTCATTACCTACACTCAGAAAAAAAGTGTGCCAAATGTTCTCTCACACGCACACCAATATAAAAAAACATGTATAAAATAGCAGAAGCATTAAAAATCTGCAAGACATATTATATACCATTGTATATAAATATATTACCTCACATTTCCACTCTAAAAACCCAAATGAAAATGAACCATAAAATGATCTTTAAATGCACTAGCTCTTGATGCTGGAAGCTGTCCACCTGTTTATGACGTTTAATTTGCCATGGGTGTGGTGTGTTTTTTGGTTCAGATGAATGCAACTATACAAATACAACTGCTTTCTGTACAGCATTAGTATTTGTACTATCTGCATAGGAAACTGATGCTATCTTCAGTAATCTGGAGCTAGGTCTCTTTCAGCTAGGTGATGGTGGTAAACTAACAGCAATGCGCAAGGGAAATCCTGAAAGATATGTGAAGATTGTGTTAAAAAAATGACGAATGGACAAGGCAGATCTCTAGGAGAAACGGAAAGTAAGAGCAATTGTACATGCTTTGTACAATGCTCATTTGTAAATCTGATGGAAATGAACGGATGATCTTTGGGATCAGTTTTTAAAACTGATAAAAAAAAAAAAAAACAGCATTCACAGCAAACAGCAGGTAGGAAATCATCATGAACTTCTGATGCACATGTGCAATGTACCTCACGAAGCTGCAAACTGTCCTTAATGAAAGGCATGAAGTTAACATTGTACTTTATAGTTTCCTTGACTTTTTCTTTTTGCTTTGTTTTTTTTTTTTTTTTTTTTTTTTTTTTTTGTGGGAAGCAGACGGGGAGTTCAACTAAGTGCAAGAGTACAGGCGCATGATTCTGTGAGAAGGAATGTGAATGAAAGTGTTTTGGTGTGATCTGCATCAGTTTACAGTGAGCTGTCCTTCACCCTGGTAGGTTTTTATGAATTGAGAGTTGTTGCTGCCGCTGTTGCTGCCATTGGTACATTGGCACCTTGCGAAGTGCTGGGTTCAGGGCTGAGAGATGTTGATGTTGTTCCACTCAACTGAGACCCGCTGAATGCACTTTGCTTGTATTCGTTGCCAGAGCGGCGAGAGCGGCGATTCCGCTTGCTGGGTTTCTGAGGTTCATTCTGTGGGTTGACGTGATGCTTGCTCTCCTGTTGTGCTTTCTTTGCTGCTCGTTGTTGCCTCATGTTCTGAGCCGTGGCACTTACATGTGGAAACAGACTCGTTATCGTGCCTACAGCTTTGGTACGGCCCTCTCTAAAGACAATGCGCATATTTTCCTTGAGGTATTCAGGGTTCTTGATGAAGCGGAAGCGCACCATGGCTTTGTCACCGGTGCGCAGATGTTGCTGCGTCATATGAATGATGGTGGCTGTTTGTCGAACACTGCCCACATGCACTGCAGACAATCACAGAAAACCTGTTACTCCATCATAACTGATTCACCCCATCTTTGTTCTTCAGGCCTAGCGACCCAAGCTACAGCACTGACAATAATGGGCACAAGTTCAAACATCCCAACACATTAGAACATTCACACCACAGTTGAATCACCGTACAGCAAAAGTCCATCACAATCTGAAACACACTAGTGTGATACTGAAAAACTGGTCGAAGATTAACTCACTTGAATATCCCTCTTGTGTTCAGACATATTTTCGCACAACCATTTATTTTACTTTACAACAGTTGCTTCCAGTACTGAGAAAAACAAAGATATGGCCATGATCTTAATGTCTGCATAGATGGGAATGAGTGTTTTCTTTAAGTGAACAAAATGTTGGGGAGTTGAAGGCCAGAGACATAAGTGGAAGTCAATCCAGATGGAACTGGTGGGTGCATGTCTGTCAAGTGGAGCTCTCAAAGCAGCTGGATGAAGTACTTTGGAGTAATCAAAACAACCTCTACACTTTACAAATGAACAACTGAAGATAAGATTCCCACTTTTATCCTTGCTATATGAAATTCCATATCTAAAACTTAATAACTGCCAGCCATGTGTTCGACTACTGGAAATAAACAGATAGCATACCACGCTATTTGATGTGTGTGTGTGTGTACATGTGTGTGTGTATGCATACAAGTGCATGTATGCGTGTGTGTGTATGTGTGTGTGTGTGTGTGTGTGTGTGTGTGTGTGTGTGTATGTATGTGTGTGTGCATATGTGTGTGTGTGTGCGTGTGTGTATACAAGTGGTTGTGTGTGGGAGTAAATGTATGCGTTATGGATATGAATATGTGTGTGTATGTGTAAGTGAATGTGTGCATGCATGTCTGTGTGCATGTGTTAAAGAGTGATTTGTTGTGTGTGTGTATGAGCATGAGTGCGTGCATGTGTGCATGTGTGTGTGTATGTGTGTGTGTGCGTGCATGCATCTGTGTCTGTGTGTGTGTGCACGTGCATGCACCTGTGTCTGTGTGCATGTGCAAGTGCATGCACATGCATGTCTGTGGTCTGCGTTTGTTTCTCTCAACATGTGTGAGCAAGCATGAGTATGTATGCATATATGGTGTAAGAGTGTGCTTGTGTGTGTGTGTGTGTGTGTGTGTGTGTGTGTGTGTGTGTGTGTGTGTGTGTGTGTGTGTGTGTTCAAGTGGATGAAAGCAGATGTACATGCATACATATGTATGTATGTGTGCAGGGGTATGCGCATGCATGCATACTGTGTGTGCCACAATGAGCTCACCCATGGCTTGGTAGCGACGCTGATTGTGGTGGGGTGATGCAGGACAAGGATTTCTCCTTCAAATTCCCAGCAAGCCTTTGGCTCCAGGCGTGGTGATACCATCACCATGCCTTTTCGTATTGAGGATCGTTTGATCTAGCAACACAATCGCCACAATGAACTACCACATTGTCAGTAGTTCTGCTTATTCCACCTGAGATTTATCTCTTCAAGTCTGGCCAGAAGATGAAGTTATCCTCAAAATCAAACAAATGTTGATTGCGAAAAGAAAAACACCAAACAAAAAACAATAAAAACTATATCTATATATGTATGACACTTTTGCTTCTTTTATTTACTAAAAATAATCTTACATGCAGAGACTCATTAAGACTTCAACATAACATATACATGTCTCTGTGAATGTGTGTTTGTGTATATGTGTGAGTGAGGGTGGAGTGGGAGTGTGCAAGCGTGCATGCTTGAGTGAATCACATGCTTCCGTTTCAGGTCTCAGGTAGCACTGCATGCGTGAATGAAATATCTACTTCTATTTCAAGCCTCAGGCTGCACAACTGGAGGGTGCTTGAAATTGGAAACATGAGGAAATTTTAATATATTTTCAGCATTAAATTCTGTGATCATACTCAGCACACATCAAAACAAATCTTCTAGGAGATAAGAAAATATTCGAGTCCTTACAAAATCAGAGGTGCAGTTTTTATGCTTACATCTATAAAGTCCTGCTTTCCTTATCTTGCTCTGAGCTCCGTTTCTGTCAAGATAATGTTTTCTGTTTCCATTCAGCTATTTTTCATTAGTGCAGTGCTTGCAAAACAACACAAAGCCTGCATGTTCCATTAAAGATGCAAACTTAACACTGCTCAATCTACAGTTCTTTTGAAAGTCAGTGTAAACCATCATTTATAGTTATGTGTAATTTATATTAAAGTAAGCATGTATCACACAAATACAAACACATACCCATCACTACAAAAGATTGCAACCATGCATGAACCAACTCAAACATCAATACAATAGGAGCGATTCTCCCATGTTCAAGGTTAATTCAATAAACAGGTCACTGACTCCTCATGGCTCTTACTGTAACATTTCCCTCATTTCCGTTATCCAAACTCACCTTTTTGAGCGCAAAGGACGCCGTCTGACCCCCACGCACTTCTCTGACAGGCATACGTTTACGGTGTATTGATTTGATCACGATGGGTTGGAACTGCCCTAATGCATCAGGTCCTAATAAGAGTGTGTCGTTTAGTTTGATGTAGCCCTGTAATAACGTGCCCGACACCACTGTGCCCACACCCTGCACGACAAAAATAAGCAGTCCTGATAATCTTGTTTCAATATCTGACAAATGTCATGAAAAAAAAACTTTTGTCCACCTTCTTCTTTTTTCCGTAAAGGGTGGGGAGTAAGGGTAGGTGAGTACAAGAGGGAGAGGGAGGGAAGGTACTATTACTTGTATACAAACACAGAAGGAAAATACTTTTCTCTTCTTAGAAGCTTCTTGATATAAGACTGATGATTCCACATATGCTGTTGATATTAATTTGAGCATGTTTATGTTGAATGATGTCCAAATACTACATATGAACCCACACAGTCAAACGATTTCAAGCATATACATCGTACATGTGTGTGTGTGTGTTTGTTCTTTAATTTAATGTCTTTTCACTTTAAGTGATATTAGACCAAAAAAAAAAAAAAAAAAAGGCCAAGTAAGTGTGTGTGTGTGTGTGTGTGTGTGTGTGTGTGTGTGTGTGTGTGTGTGTGTGTGTGTGTGTGTGTGCGTGCGTGCGTGCGTGCGTGCGTGCATGCGTGCGTTCGTTCGTGTGTGTTGAAGGGGAGGGAAGGTCAGGATCAGGGGGGATAAGGGAGAGGTCGGGAGTGGGGGGGAGGGGAGGGGTGTCGGCAATACTAAGTGGAAAAAAAAACAAACAGTAATGCAACCCAACACACAACATTATCAAAATAGGGAATCAATCAGAGCAAGTTACCAATGGCACTCTTATACAGTCCCTGTACAATGTCAAATATTTGTAAATAATTCAAAAATAACTTTTCGAAAGATGAGCGGGATGGCTAAATGTCTGAGAGCCACTAGGCAAATGTTTTTTCAACTGCTGGCATAGAAAAATAACATGAAATAGCGAGATATTTTCGCCACATACACACGTTACATTATGACTGAATTTCGTTTTAAAATGCATCAAGCCTGAATCTAAAAACCATGTTCTGAATAGCCTATGATGATGATTATTTTTACTGGCACCAAAAATGTATTTTAAAGATTTTTTTACACCGAAGGTCATCAGAAAGATCACTTCCTTCTTGTTGCATTTTTATAAAATTCCAGCAAGTTTTTTTTCCAAAAGATAACATCCTTCTTGTAGGGACAGGGGGATTCTTTGCACCCTTTTTTTGCTGTTTGGTCCGCCCATTCATTTGCAGATAATCCACAATGAGAAGGAACCCAACAAAAATTGACACTGGTACCATGTACAGACAGGAAATGAATTAAGTGAATAATTTCAGTGACAAGTTCCCCTCTCACTTTTGAATTAAATGAATTTAGCACTTGTAAAACAGATTTAGAATCTACACAAAACAGTATATGAAACAGAGAAACGGGTAGATTCAGCAGATAATTCAGACCCATTGCAATTGCAACGAGTTCAGCTGTAAATATTGAAAAATGTTTTCCGATGCGATAGGATTGTTCCACCTTCAAGGCCGGGATAACAAAAGCTGCACCAGCTAGACCGTTATCAAGGACAGAACCATCTGTATAGACTTTCAAATGGTTTGAATAATTATTATCTATATGAGAGCGGACAGATGCAGAGACAGCTGGACCTTCCTCTTTCTTGAAGTCTAAATAATCCGTGTCAAAATTGGCAGCGATGAGTTCCCATTTAGGGATCATGCTGCAAGACAGTCGCGGAGCTACATTTTTAGGCACAACTCCTGCATTTTTAAACAGATCAGACGTATGTGAACCTATCGTTGTTAGAGAATGTATATTTACGTGCTCTTTTGGGAAATGAATCTCTGATTTTAACTCGATTTCCCATAGCAACTGAGTTTTGAGTAGAACTGCTTCGTAAAATATATTTTGCTGATGCGAGTTTCATCTGTTCTTCTAGCGGTATATACGAATCTCTGCATAGGTTTTATAGATGACGCATGCACTGGAACCGAGTGCTAGCTTATAAGCTTTGCTATCAACACTTTGTAACTTTCTGATTAAATATTTAGGTGCAGAGAGAAGAACACTTCCTGCGCATATGTTAGTTTTGAATGTACCAATGCTGTTGCTAAGTGAATAAGTGTTTGACTGTCCATTCCCCCATGGTTGTTGACTTATTACCTTAAGGATATTCAAACTTTTTCTGGCCTTTGTCAATACAGATTCCAAATGGTAACTCCATAACAATTTGGAAGTAAAATAAACACCTACAAATTTTACATTCTGTTTATATTCAATAACAGATCCATCTATTTTAAAAGAAGGCAGAGGATTGATGTCATATAACCTGCATTAAAAAGCATCATGTGCGATTTTTCTGGTGACAGAGTCAATCTGTTTTCAGCCATATAGTTACTTACATTGTCAAGTTCACACTGATATAGTCTTTTAATATAATTTACTGATCTAGTCGTGGTGTGTTTTTTTCAGAGTAACTTTCATCCACATACAGATGTCATCAGCATACTGCACAAGTTTGACATTTTTAGACAACGATTTTGGAAGATCATAAATCAGAATATTAAACAGAATAGGAGCAATTACAGATCCATGTGGGATTCCCATCTGAAGAGACCTTTTATTAGAATAAGTAGTACCTATCTTTGTTTGGATTTATCGATCGCTAAGAAAAACTTTACAGTAATTGTGTGTGTGTGTGTGTGTTTACAACCATTCGTGTGCATGCTTCTTCCACATTTTTAACTATCATCAAGTTCTGAATAACTGCACTGTAAAAGAAACAGATCAACAGATGCTAATAAGTGTGTTCATACAGAAACATCATCCTCAGAATTCAAAACGTCTGAAGATCAAGAAAAGTTCTAAAGAGAACACTTACAGGAACTGAGAAAGTGTCATCTATCTGGAATCCGGTGGTTTGGAGAGGGTCGCACTTGACACGTGTGGACAGGAGATTGAGGAACATTTTCAGCAGGTTCAGATTTTCACCCGTCACATTGGACACTTGGAAAACTGGGCACATTCTGTAAATAAGATATGCACAGGTTTCTGAGCACTCTCACTTTATACAATGCACAAGGTTTTGCTGGCGTATGCTTTTGAGATGACTTGGCATGGTGTTACCTGTGCCACAAAGGTTCTGTTTTCACCCAAGTCTATGGGGCTGTATGGTGAACACGATGAATGGGATTCAGAATGGTGTTTGTCTATGCTCTGCCTACATATTTCTGCTGCAAGTTAACTATCATCACACTCTACGCTGCTCCTTTTTTCCCCCCCTTCAAACACTATGGGAAAAGAGCCAGAATATGTTAGGAATAAAAAACTCTCTCTAAGATTTCCTGACCAATCCACCAACAAAGTGAGGGTTTTTTTTTTTCTTTTCCGTTTTTTATGACCTAGATCCTGAAGTCACTGACTTCTTCTAAATAGTTGTTTATCTGTCCGCCAGCCAGAATATCTGAAAATTATTTAATCAATTTCAACAGAACTTAATGGACAGCCAGAATGTAACCTTAGATAAATCCATTAAATGTTAATGCAGGTCTCCATCAACAGGACACTCCATGAAAAGTACTGAACTTGGTAGGAAGGTTCACTGCGGACCATGGACAAACCCATTCATTTTTCAGCACCGAAGGACAGATCTAGCATTTCTCTGACCTTGGCGGATGACCTGAGAGCCCTTCTAGTGCTGTTTTACTGTGATAGTGTCAAAGGATATCTTCATGTCTGAGCAGACTTGCCAACATTCTCCCCCCCCCCCCCCCCCCCCCTCTGTCCCACCATCACATGCTTTTCAGCAGTTTTCCCCTCCACAAGAAGGCAATTTCATCAAATGTTTATAAATAAAACTGTAATTCATATGGCATTTTTCTTTTCTTTTCAGCATGTTGTTAAAATGCAGAGGAAGGTAATACACTAAGCAAAGGGGAGGCTTTTTTGTTGTTTGCACCACAGGATATCTTTTTCAATGAGTTTCCTGCAGAAACTTTGTTAATGCCTTATTTGATGAATACTTTTTGCACATGTTATTATCACTTTCTTCAATTTCATGAGCATGTTACCAGATGCCATCTCTATGTTTTAAAAAAAAAACTCTGGATTCACAAGCTCAGAAACCAAAGGCTAGTAACAGTGCACATCTCAGCAATAAAAACATCCAGGGCAGCATTTCTTCCACTAAAATCAGTTTTAATCAGAGAAAGTGGTAGCTTTCAATTACGACTTAAAAGTTTTATGAAAATTTTCAATTACGACTTAAAAGTTTTATAAAATTATTAGAAACTACAAAAAAAAGTCATATCAGTAGGCAGGTCTGCGTTGGGGAACATCAAAACTTCTACAACACACGTGCATCTTTACTCTCTTTTTTCAATAAATGCATGATGGTCCAACTCTTTTTTTTTTTTTTTTTTTTTTTACACTGTTTCACTCTCCTGTTCACTTTAGCAACATCTTCGGCTAGACGTTGCTTTTACTTTGGCATATGATTTTGTAGAAACTTTTTTGATCATCCTGTAATGCACCCGAGTAATGGATTGATGCAAGGGAGCTAACTGATAAAATATAATCTTAACCTGGAGAAATAAAACTGGTTATTGAAGTGATGACACAGGACTGATCTGTCAGTTTCAGGTCATACTGGTTAAAGCCAGCCCACCACTTCAGCTTCTAAGTTAACCAACAACTGTCAATAAAACTGACCCTATTTTCATTTGTCCTATATTTTACCAATCCAAACAGCAAACACACAAGTAAACACAATAACGTGTAGAACAAATGTGAAATGTTTGAAAAATAAAAATGTTTTCATAGTAAAAATCAGTTTCATTCAGTAATTCTGTTAGTTTTGCACTATTTGCATTTCGACCTCTTGGGTCTTTTTCAGGCAAAAACACACAATATTTAGGACAGTTGCAAGAACATTTAGCCATTTAGCTGGGCTTCTCCTGTTCGTCTCCAAATTGAAAATGGCCAACATAAAATTCTTTCAGGGCACACATACATACACTGAGCAAGACCAGAGCTAAACAAAAAGAGTATGAGGTAAAGACACTGAAAAAGAGAAGGAGATAGAAAGCTACAGTGGTGCAGCAATGAAAACAATGTTCCACTTGTTTTTTGCCTTATCTGTTAAGAAGAACATCTAAAGGACACCTACCTTTCAGATGTGAAGTTAGTTGCTGAACAGATGACATCATCCTTGTTCTGTACAATGACTGGGATCTTCCGACAACCTGGCGACTTCAGAATGCGGGTGAGCAGTTTGAGCGTCTCTTGCAGCACATTTGGGGGACACATGTCCACTTGGTAACCACCACAAACACAGGGACGTTCAGCGCCAATGCCAGCCCCAGGTGTTCTTTAGTCATACCTATTACCCCTGCATTAGCACCAATCTGAAACACAGCAATGATACAATCATTCTTTTTTTTTTTTTTTTCCTTGTCTACTTACAAGTCATACTGTTGACTGATTGTTGTATGTTTTCTGTCAGGTTCCTGAAACAACAGAAAACATGACCAAAGACAAAATTGAGGTAAAACATACAATACATTAAACTTGTTGAGAATTTTCATTCGTTACTATTCCTATCAAAGGACTGAAATAGAGTGTGCGTAGTAAGCCTTATATGTCTGCAGTATTAAAATGATATGCAAATGACCACACGTGAGGGGAAAGACCATTTTTCCTCATCACTGACTGGATGACCAGCCAGCGCTTTGTCTCGCTTGCAAAGATGGCGGCGCAACCTTCGACGAGCGTAGCGACCAAATCAACGTACTTACACAGCTGAGCGGGCTCTGCTAATCATTTTTTGACAAAGATAATAATCTTTTATTCAGCGACTCACTCGAGCATGAAGGTGAGATGATGATAGTGATGGAATTGCCGACCATATTCGTCAGTTATTGAGTCGTGCTGTGCGATCTCAAGAGTGTGTTCAGCTGACTGGTTACCAACGTCGAACGAGCTAGCCTAGTGTGTACTCTGCACTGTGTGCGAGTGGCCAGCGACGTGTTAGTCAGCGCGAGAGGGGGGCGCGGCCTGCTCGCGGCGTGACACGGGCAGCAGGAAAGGTAGGGGAAGAGGAGGAGGAAAAAGAGAGGGTTGAAGTCCAGCAAGGGGGCGTGGTGGGGGGGGGGGGGGCGGGTCGTGAACTGACCTGTCTGCATGAGGTGTGAGCGTCTGGATAGACTTCTAGACTGTTTTACTTTCATTTTACAGGTGTAGTGTGACAATACAAACTTATTTTTCAACTTTTTTGCTTTGTGTTCTTTTTTGGATGTGAAGCTGTAGTGGTAAATACATATTTTTTTGATTGTGCAAAAAAATCTATCCAAATCTAAATGCCTAAATATTTTTTTATGATCAAAATTAAAAAAAAAGAAGCCCAGATTCAAAATCTCCATTCCATTAGATTTTCCCTTGCACTGGGCCAGCCTTTGTTATGTAATATTTTCAGGCAGTGAACAGGTTAAAGCGGTACTGGAGTCAGTTGTATTACAAACTTCTTGAACCAAACTGGCTGAACTCACTCTTTGTGGTTCATGTCCAAGTTTAACAAACAAAGAAACAAAAAAGATTATTACTCCTGTACCAAATTCATCAACTGATCATTTTTTTTAGCTAGTGCTCTCTGCACAATCCAGTAGAAAGTTATGATCTTCATGCTTGCCCTTTGGAAATTTTCGGTGGAAAACAGTGTGTGTTCAACTGTCACCACCCTTTAAACCCAAGGATCACCTCCCAATGGCATATTATAGGTTTTACTTCAAGAGTTTCTCTCTTCAAGGCAGATTATTTCCAGAGCTTTAAAACCAAGCTGGCTGATAACAGCTACAGTCCCCAAAATGAAGTGGTGCACCCCGGTCCAGAATGTCAGAGCACTGAGCTCAATGGGACTCAGCGCTAGGCACTGACTCCATCAGTAAGATCATCTGCCCTGTGAGGCACTGTCACCACCAACACTTCACGTGGCTTATCCTGTCTGCTGATGAAGGCCACAGGGCACAGAGGTCAAAGCTAGTTTATATAAGAGATTCAGGGATGTGCAAATGCGTTTTCAGGTTTACATACAAACTGTTAGTGAGTAAATGCCCTCATACGGAGAACTGCCAGCAAACTGATTGAGCTTACCATAAGCATGGCGAAGTCAGGTGCATGCCCAGTCATTCCAAACACTGTGGTTTTCAGGGTAGCGTTCATGGCCAGCCAGATCGATGAAGGTTATCACCTAAAATATGAACAAAACAATGCAGACGTTCTTTGGATAACACTCCATACGCGTACATATGAAAGATGCATCACAAACAGACTGATAAAGTGTGATCTCAGAAAAAAGCCATATTGAATGGATTCAAAACTGAATCAGTGAAAATGGAAAGGGAAGATCAAAATAGCGAGGAGCGCTAACAACAACACCGCCCATTCCCCAAAAATAAAGCACAGGTACAAAAGCTGATAATTTGCAATTTGACTTGCACACTGAATAAAAGTAAGCATCCCCTTACCCATTTCTGTTGCAGTAACTTTGTTTTCAGATTTGTAATCTTGACATTCATCATCAATGCGAATGCCATAATTATTAATCAACACTGAAAAAGTGTTCACACTTGATATACCAACAGCTTTAAGCTGTACAACAAATACCTTTGCAGCATCTTCACAGATTTTAATCCAGTCTAAGTGGCCATGGTCAGGTTTGTTGACCACATTCCCAGAGGCATCAAAGCCCAGGATGTCGTTGCCAACACTGCTTGTTCGCCCTGACTCCATCTCATGTTTGTGTCGGAACAGCTTCTGACGGGCAAAACCTCGGCCATTGTCCAGCTCACCATGGGTCAAGACACCCAGCAGTGTGCTTTTGCCTGCATCTACATTGCCCACCACTGCCACTCTGGGAGACAAAGAGAATCAGGAGAAACATTATAGCTACTTTTAGACACGTACAAGAAGGAAGAATGCTTCAGTTCATGTGTGTGTGTGTGTGTGTGTGTGTGTGTGTGTGTGTGTGTGTGTGTGTGTGTGTGTGTGTGTGTGTGTGTGTGTGTGTGTGTGTGTGTGTGTGTGTGTGTGTGTGTGTGTGTGTGTGTGTGTGAGTGTGTGTGTATGCGCGTAAGTGTCTTTGGATGAAGGAGAAGGGAAGGCGGAGGTGAGAGGATACGTTTCTAGCCATAAATTGACATTGTATTATGACCAGGTGTTTAAATATTATCAAAAAAGAAGGAAAAGACATGTATGCTGGTTACAAGAATGCATATGGTTAGTTTCATCAGTACACCACTTTAAAAAGTTACTGACCACAAACACCTGTTAACATATTGATTTTTGTTTTCTTTTTGCTTTCTTTCCCTTGTTTTTGCTGGTCTGTGAAGTATTGCACCTGAAGCTATAGAGTCTTCATACAACGGCATATATATCTACAAAAATGACAGGATCTTTCGCTGCCAAATTTACCGATTCACGAGCAAAAAAAGCTAGTTTAATAACGCTAAATCATACATTTTTTTTTCAATCCATTTGAATAAACCTCAACAAAAATGAAAATGGTCATTAAATCAAACAGTGCAGAGGAAAACAGCAAGTTTTGATTCTCACTACGCAAGCCCATGGTCATGTGCACAGGCTATCTCCCACCACCCATGCACCTCTCCCTTCCTCTTTCCCTCTCTCACACACAAATGAAGATAACACACATATCCATTTTTCCAATACAATAAGGATGAATAGCGAAAGTGGAAAAAAAAATTGAAAGGACAGCACACACACTCACAACACAAAAAAATAACCTAGCGAAGAACTAAGATCATATCCCCTATTCATCTTGCTGTGCAATCCAGCAGCAGTTAAGAGAACAAAGAAGAAACCATAATGCCCTTCACTTCCATGGCAGTCCGTCCAGCCTCAGTCCTGCCTGTGCAGAAACCAGCTATTAGCCATCAACAGGTCTCAGCAGAGGTGTGACTGAGGAGGGATTAAAAATAATTCTATTTCATTCAAAGTCTACAAGGCACCCCCTCATCCCCATCCTGGTGAGAGCCAAGGACGCTCTGGACCCTTGCAATGCCCCCACTCTGTTTACTGAGGCTGTTACATCATTTAATCATTTAGGGAGAAACTGGCCCTCCCCCCCCCCCCCCCCCCTCCCCCAACCTACCCTCTCTCTTTCCCTCCCCCCTTTGTACCTGACTTCCATAAAGTCTTCAGTGTCCAGCTTTTGTCTCAGCAGGAACTCTGCCACGGTGCCTTCTTCTGCTATTCTCTCTCCCCTGAGCTGCACACACTCCAGGCCCAGAGACTCTGTGATGCTGTGAAGAGTGGCCACTGCTGCTCTGTAGTCCTCTTCTTTCAGGCCTGGCTGGTCACCCTCTGCACACAGTATCTTGTCAATGTTGCCTACTCTTTTTGTAAATATTATACTGAAAATAATAACAAGGCTGGGTCTGATTTGTTGGGGTAGGGGGCCTGGTGGTATTTCAAGTCTCGCTGCCCCATCCTCTGTGCCTCAGAGAGAAACTCAGAGAGAGAGAGAGAGAGAGAGAGAGAGAGAAACAGAGACAGATACAGACAGACAGAAAAACAGGGACAGACAGAAAGAGTGAAAGAAAAGTCTTCTTAAAACAGATGAGGGGGAGCCGCAAGGTGGGAATAAGAATGAAACAGAACCAAGTTCAATTATGAGATTCACTGTGCAACAGTATACAGTACTCAAGGTGATGTTACAGTCCAAAAAAAACACCTTGGAATTTACTGTGTCTCTGTTCTGAGCTTCAATGAAGCTTTCTGGAAATGTATTGGAACTAGTGTAATAAATGTTTGGTGAAGTTAGTTCTGGTCATATTGTGTGGAGTATATGATGTAAAATACTGAATACATTTTTGACAAGTCCAGAAGTATCTTAAAATCAAACAAGCACACTTTGCTTCAAATTCAATGTGTACAGACTGCAAAAAAAAAAAAAAAAAAGACAGATATTATTCTTCTGTGTATTGGACAGCAAGTTCTGGTAATCCCCCCCCCCCCCCCCCCCCCCCCCCCCCCCCCCCTTTTCTTGCTTTCTTTCTACTTCGCACTCTTGATTACAGCTGCTTCCCTCAAAACAAATAGAAATTTCTGACTTGGTGCCAAATATCAGTCACTGGTTACTGGTTATACAGACAGCAGCTAACCAGATTTGTGAAACAGTTCAAACTTCACATTAACATACAAACAAACAAAAAATTCCCTGTTGCAGAAATATTTTCAGGCAAGTGAAATAATGAAATGAAGAGTAACCAAGCAGAACAAATTCTGTCAAAAATTAAAAGGTCTGTACGAATGCATTTGCAGTTCTTCTTTTATATGTTTCTACAAATACAATATATTTCAAAATGTCATGCTGTACAGAGAATGAAGAGAAAAAAAAAGTTGAGCACCACACACCTCCAGTGCCAATTTCGTAAAAATGGTTTCTCCTTGTGCATCTTCAACTCTGTGTTTGATAGTCTCCTTCAGCATCTCAAACTGCTCACCACTAGGGCTCACCAGGGCATGCTATATAAACACACATAACAGTGATTTCTGTCAACAGAAAATGTGCATTAAAACATAAATCAAACACAAAGGCACATACATGCACATAACTCTCTCTCTCACTTTCTTTCCCTCTCTCTCACTCACAAACACACCAAGTATTTACTTTCCAGTTAATATATTTTTCAGTAATATGTGGATGCACACTGAAAAAAAAAAACAACTTTCCAGTTAATATATTTTTCAGTAATATGTGGATGCACACTGAAAAAAAAAACCAAACACTTCAACACAGGTTTTCGAGTAAACTAGTTAATGTTTGACAGTTGGATTTTTCCCTTGGACAATGCCTTTTCAGATACCTTAACAAGTAACACAAAACAAACAAAATGATAACATTACATATGGTTACTCTGCATATTTCTTTCTAAAAGTAGAAACCCTAAACTTCTGACTTTTCAATCTATGAGTGTGACTTGACATGAAATGATAATACATCAATTTGCAATGTATTGCTTTTTACTAGCAAACATTTTCCACAAAGCAACATAAATACTCATCAAAATTGTTCACACACAAAAAAAATCTTCTTTCGCTACATTATGCAACATTGTTTGAAATGTGAGCAGTAATCTCATCTACTTACCAGATCTGCATAACATCATTCGGTAAAAAAAAATGTTATTAGGAATCATCAATAATTGCTGGAGTCATGAAAGAAGAACTGCTCTTCATGAAAATGTCTGTAAGCTTTACTATGTCAATATTAAGTAAATGTGATATGACTGTTTCATTATGTCATGTAATTGCTTTGTTTTTCTAATCAAGTTTAACGATTTCATTGATCCCTAAATGACCAAAGGGATTAAAGAATCTTAATTTGACAACCAAATAAAAATCCACAAGAAATTACCTTGCCAAAAGTATGCATCATCTCCTCGTCGTCATCATCTGGTCCAAAAAGACCACCACCGTTCTCCAGCTCTGGTGACTGGAGTTCACTCACTTCCATCATAGCTGCCATTTTTGCTCAGTTAGTTCTTCTAAATCTGTTCTTTTTTCTTTCCTTTAATTTCAACACAAGAGTCAAATCTTCAGGGTGCTTTCAAATCTTCAGAGTGCTTTCTCCTAAAACTTAGAAATTTTCTTTTTCAATTTTAGTAAGAATATGACAATATATAAAAGATGTTTTTTACACACACACACGTACACAGAGAAAATCAAGCTGTATATGTTTTTTTTTTTTAACTCACGTTAACATTATGAAATGGTAAAATGTGTTGATGACTATTTACATTAATAATGCAAGTCTTCTTTGCTCTTGAAGCATAGAATTATTTGCTGAACACAGAATGGGGTTTACTCAGGATACTGATTTACAGGTTTCATTTGTACATCACTGAAGTGAGAAAATAATCCCGTTTCAATTTTCAAATGCTGTAAAAACGGTGCACAGACAAGTTTCTGAACTTGTATTCATATTGATATGTGGTCGATCATCTTGACTTCTGTTTGCAGGCTGGAATCTGCCAACACAAAGAAACTATACTTTATCCAGGTACAAAATCAATTTTGAAAAATGAGAATACTGTACGGTGACTGAGTCTGCAAATAATAACAGGAATGGTACCATTAATAACCCTCAGCACACGTACAACAGTATTGTTTACCTAGTTGCGATTTGCAAATGAACTTTTTTTTTCTTCACTTGCCAACACATATCTGATTATTAAAGTATCAGACCTGTATACAAACAAACTTTTAACTTTGTAAATAATGATACAAAAACACTGTGAGTGAACATTACTTTGACACCCAGATAGATTATAATTGCATACATGAGCTGAACATTTTGAATGGACAACAGTAGGACAAGGCCACACACAAAGTATGACGACATTTATGACTTTGGTATTATCTGGACCTGGTCCTCTTCCCAGATATGATGTACTTGCTTTATTAATACTGTTCTGAGTCAGATTGTTAATGTCGGGCTGATTCAGTCCTGACTGATTTTACTTTGTACCAGTTGACCTAGGAAGCAGCAAGGAAGATGTGACAGGTTCAGAATTTCAGATTTTATACATTTTCATACTTGGGATTCAGTCAATAACATTTTTTCTTTAAAACTGGACTGGGAAGATAGTGCTTAATGTTGCTGATTCTGGTCTTATCACTAGAGATGGTTAAACTAGGTAGTTGACAAGGCAATGAGAAAGTACTGAAACCTGTGAATGCGAGACGTCAACCTGCTCTCAAACAACAAATCATTTCAGATGTGCAGGTCATTACAAACTTAAAGGCTCACAACAAACCTAGAGCCTAACACACACAGATGATCACGCTCATCCATTCATGAATGTGTGTATATACACACACAGACACGCATATACATGCACATGCCCATATTATATAGAAGAATGTTACACACCAAATTTTCTCAACAAAAAGGTTAACACCTAAGCAGAAGTATAACAATGCTATATAGTGATGGAAAATACACACTTTTCACAGACATGCACACACATACACACACACACACACACACACACACACACACACACACACAGTGATACACACAGGCATACACACATCACTGTTCACTGTACAAAACACTGTCATAAGTTAAAATGGGGAAAAAAGTCACAAGGATAAATGATCACCACAAAATGTTAAATACAAAATTTGAAGATTAAAGATCTGATTCTATTCCAACAAAACTTTACACATGTCAGAAGTCATAATATTATGTAAACAAAAAATATTCCACACAAAATTCAAGCACACACACACACACACACACACACACACACACACACACACACACACACACACTGTGAGGTCGGCTTCTGTGACTTACCCTATGACAGATGCTGAGCCTCAAAATGATATAGTAAGTTTGTGTTTCCTAGCTTGGCAACTTCACTATTTTTCTTGTAGATCTCTTTCTAAACTTATCTGAGCTGTACAGCTGATCTTCTACCCATTCGCTTGCATACCAAATGCAACACTCACACACACACACACACACACACACACACACACACATTATACACAAGAATACAGAGGCAGACACACACCACTGTCCACTGTGTACAATTCATGTGTTAGATATCATAATTCCAAGTGAACAAAAAATATTACACACACACACACACACACACACACACACACACACACACACACAGTTTACTGTACCCTCTATGAAAACTCTGTTAAAAGTTAACAGTAAAAAAAAAAAAAAAAAAAAAAAAGGAAAAAAAAAAAAAAAAAAAAAAAAAAAGCTAACTCATCAGCACAAAATGTTAAACACAAAGCTTGACGATTAACTATTTGATTCTGTTCTAGCCAAACGTTACACGTGTCAGAAGCCATGATTCCTGATAACAAAACATATATTGCGAAGTTTACACTTCATACCTCCTACAGCCTATGTTCATTTTAAACTCTCCGGTATACGACATACTTACTTTTGTTTGTGGCGCTACATATTTATGCAAAATCGTTCATGTTATCCCAACGGGTGAGTTCGCATTCCTAAGTTTCTTCCATATGATTTGCATAGCACTTGCACTGTTATGTAGCAGACCAATGCAAAGCCAAAGGGCAGACTGGCAAGGTTTGCAACAAGATATGACAGAGTCGCCAAGGCACAGAATCACTGTAAGTCTTCTTATATACGTGCTTTTATTTTACCTGATGCAACCGCCAAGAAACAGTTCTGGGAAAAGTCAAGGCCGAACAGCAACAACACTTGGAACTGTTGTTATTCGTTGCACCACCATCGCATCAGGGACCGAAACGGAAGTTAATATTACTTCTAAGAAAAGGACAGAAGCAACTTTTAATAATTTGAAAAATCTATAGAACATTTTCATAACAGAATGAATGCTTGATTGAACTATGTAGTTCAACAATAAAAGGTACTGTCATATTTGTTAATGCATAATGCTTTTCCCCCGCGTGAATTAGGTTTAATGATTCTCTGCGGGCAGAAATGGAATGAATCGTCTGCAGTCACTTCCGGAATAGCTTCTGTTGGATCTGGGTGTGTTTTTCAGAAACTCCGAACTGGTAAAGATAAGAACCGGACAGTCTGTATCTTACATACTAAAATGTATTGCTGATAGTAACAGGTTATAAAAGCTGAGAGGTTTGAGATCTTGAATTTCAGGACAGTGATTCTTCATAGCGGTCTGTTTATTGCATTCAATTTCAAACGAATAATTCATGTACTTTGTGATTCTCAGTTCACTCTCGGTCTCTTGAGTTTTCTTCGATTCTTGCGACACCGACAGGACCCAATTTTGGATATGGCAACAGCGCATGAAAACCGGGGAGAGGACTCTCCTAGACCTGACATTCGCAGACTGAACCTTTTTCGCAGCCCGTACAGTTCTTTGCCCGGGCTGCCCCTCCGGGCAGTCGCATTGTATGCAACTGACAGGGTTTTAGAAGTACGACAGTAGGGTTACCAGTATTGCTGGCAGGACCCAGGTTTTCATGATACGGTACCAGCCTATGAAAACTGGGGAGAGCCCCCACCAGACTTGACTTAAGCTTGCATAATTTTATTTCACTTTTAAACTTTGTCCCAGTTTGATGTGTCCCCTGGCCTTCCTTCTCCACCCCACCCCCTTCCCCACCAGACAATTATAGTGTGGGCTACGGACAGGGTTACTTGGATGGCAGTAGACCAAAGTGGTTCCCACCCCCGTCCTCCTCTTCTTTTCTGCAATAATCAGGAAACTGTAGAAAATAAGTAGGCATCATGCTTGACACCCAATTTGGTAGAGTTAGATGAGTACCCTCCATGGGAGACAATGAGACAGGCTAGCAATGCCTTCACACTTTGGAATGCTGTTCCAGCTAAGATGGCAGAGGCTTCCCCCTCAGGTTTTCCTTCAGGAAGCATGCCAGCAAATAAACATAGGTGGGGCAGTATAAAAGAAGTGGGAAGTGATTGGTTTGAGTTGTGTTGGTTTAGATCAACTCCAATATAAGCTTTGTCAGCCAGATTGGCCATGCCTTGATACCATGAACAGGTTCATAGAAGATTTTGTTTTGTTTTCATTTATATAGTGCACAGGAAGATCTACAATGGAAAGCTTTTCTGAGGAAGTTGAGTTTAGAGTCCACATTCACTCACTTTCAAACATTACTCTCTCACATGTATTTTCATTCTAACCCCAAGAACAAAGTTGGCTTTAATAAGAAAAGACTCTATAACCTTTTACAGATGTCTACACAGTACACACAAGTTCACATATTTGAACAACTTTACTTTTTCAGTGTTGATAAAGTGATGGGAAAAAAAATTTTTTTCAAGGCAAGTTATCTCGGACCAATGTAATTTTTATGAACTATACATGAGTTGGCTAATGTTCATTTTATTTGCAACATTTTTTCCTTCAACCTACACAGAATTAAGCTAAGTCTGCTTAGAGAGAAATTAGTAGGATACTTTATAGTTTTACAGTGCAACCTGTACAAATTTTGCAGTGTTTCAGAGGCTTTTTATTAGATACCTGAACACACACACACACACACACACACACACACACACACACACACACACACACACACACACACACATGTACAGTTGTGACTTTAAATCAGCCGTGGTAATCATCATGAGAATTTTTTAAACAGTATCCCCTGCATGAACTTGGAAGATGTCACTGAATCAGTGAATGGTAAGGGCCTCTAGATTTTATATTCCATATTGGTGATCAATATTTTAGGAGTGTTGACATTTTCCTAGAACTTTTGATCAGTTACAATTACAGATGCATTTAATATTAACATATATGACTGGAGTTGTACTGTTTTCATCTGTCAGCGAAACAAGTGGGCTGCAGGATATGCAGAGTAGTTCACTCAGTGTTGATTCTTTCATTAGTGGGGCTCTGCAGTAATGATATATGGGCTGGTAGTGGTACTCTCAAGGGGATGCTTCTGTGGACGCTTGTTGCGTTGTGTCCAATGGCCATCACACAGTGGCATCTGCCATGGAGCAGTTATGTTCCTTGATGTCTTTATGGAATGCGCTGTGTGTGTCTGCAACCTATGTCAAACACATTGCAGGCTTCCACTAAGTTCCAGGAGTGGTACAGGATTGCTCCAGTCTGGTAGTTCAACAGTTTAAGACAAGACTTCTCTGGATCCCTCTGGCATCTTTTGGTTGACTGTGGCAAAAGGCCCAGTGACATTGAGGAAATATCTTCTAACCACAGGGAAAAGTCCTGTAAATACGGTTACAACTTCAACCCAAGATCCTCTTCCTAGAGCACACAGGACCATTGTTTGGGTACTGATTGACTGCACGGATGTGTCATTGTAATCAATCACATTTATTTTCCCCCTCTTCCCCTTTTCCACCCCCCTCTCTATCACCAGGTTGTTTTTCATTTTAAGATGGTAAGATTAAAACTGAGAGGTGAGAGAGAAGGATGTGTGGAGGTGAGCGTTTTCAGAAAGATGCAGCGACTTGCTTTCAGTCAAGTCCTCCTGCTGGAAGTGGAGCTGAAAATGCCAGAGGAAGAAATCAACTACACCTACTAAATATTTCAAAGAAACTGTCTGAGTGGTATGGGTTGGAAATCTTTTCAAACTGGGGAGTAGAAGAGGGTTTGGGAAGAGGAGAAAAAAGAGGGACAGGAGAGGAGAGGAGATGGGGTCAGATGTGGGAAGGGGGGTGGGGGTAAAGTCCAACAGAAAATGAAAGAAGAGATAGAGCAGTAGATTTAACATTCTGTAACATGCAGAAGATACGCCACTGGCAATGTTTTGCTGTTGATTGATCAGTCACCTGTAGAGCCGCCACTGATGTTTCACTTGAAGTTTTGGCTGTGGCACATCCCTCGCCTCTGTTGTGTGTAGAATGACTGGAGACATTTATCATCTTCAAAAGAAGATGGTTTTACTGTTGAACATTTTCTTCACAGTAACAGTTGTCTTAGGCACTGTTTAATAACTTGAAGGTTCACATCATCAGCAGCAGCAGCTGCAGCAGCAGCATTACAGAGTATACTTCAGACTCTTGTTTCTCAGTATTTATTTCCAATAGGTGAATATTGCCGAGAAATGTGGAAGTAAGGGATAGAGAAATAGAACAGGTGGTATGTTGGAAATTTTTCACCACAGGATTCAAAATCAGGAGAAAAGGAATAATGAAATCCTAGAAAACAAAGGGAGTCCATATAAATAAAGAAAAAATTATGTCACATTCTACTTATTCATTCTCCCGTACATAGCCCTCGCAGTAAAGCTACAAAGATACGATAGTCCTCTCTTGCTTTGACATGTAAAGTAATTACTGCAAGGGTGTTTGTTGTGATGGATTAGTTTAAGTTTTCAATCCATAATATATGGGTATAATTTAGATTTTTAATGAGTTATTCAAAATCATTTTATGTGTTTTGCATGTGTGCAGATATAGATCAAGGGGTGTGTGTGTGTGTGTGTGTGTGTGTGTGTGTGTGTGTGTGTGTGTGTGTGTGTGTGTGTGTGTGTATACACAACATTATGTTAATCTGACAGTAAATGGTTTCATTCAGTGTGTGTGTGTGTTAGTGTAACGTTTTTATTGTAATCCTGTTTCCATACACTGTCATTAATGGACAGTTACAAGCTGTGTCTCTGCTGTATTCTGTTACCACCATCTCCTTAACCCCCTTCCACCATCCTCACCATTGTTTTTTTTTTTACCATCCTTGTGGATGCAAGTATTCAGCACTTCATGTTGATATTTGGAATTTAACATTCCCTGAATACTAGAATAGCTGCTTTTCACGATTATTTACATTCCATGTACACAAGTTTCATCAAACATTGATATTGAAAAAGCCCCTGAAAACTGAAGGAGCGTGAATGTCCAGCCAGGTAGAGAAAAACAGTGACAAAGACATCAAATTCCCTGTGCAGGTGTATTTGACTGTCCACCTGGTATTTTGCCCCTTGGTTGTTGAAATAATCTCACTAGACTTCAGGCAAAGATGAATCATGATCAGTCTTTGTGTGTGATATGAGTGCAGGAGAGGGTTGGCATGGTATGGGATCTCACCTGACACACTGTGGCATGGATCAGCAGGAGCCAAGCCCCTCCGAGGATGATGTCTACCACGAACGTCAGATGATGAAGGAGCTTTGTGCTCTTCACGCCCTCAACAACCTCTTCCAGTCCAGCAGTGCCTTCTCCAAAAAGGACCTGGACGAAATTTGTATCAAGTGCGTCATTAAAAACAGATTTGTATTTCAGAGAGCAGTGTTCCATGTCATGTAAAAGTGGAGGTTTAGTAGCCCCTCTTATGGCTGAAAATCATATACTGAATTTGCAGCAAAGAGGTATAAACATGTCTTGTTTTTTCATTCTCAAGGTATGAACAGATAGAATGACTGTGTTAAGGAGACATGAGAACAAACGCTTGCTTTGCTCTATGATTGTCGAGCATTTCCTGAGACCCATTACCAATGAAAGTATCACAAAGCAGATATGCGTTTTCATACCCTCAGTGTTAAAAGGGTGCTATATTTTTTGAATACTTGGAGTTATCTTTCTTCTTATTTTTTTGTTTCCACTCATGCTTGTCATAGACCATGCTTCATCATGTTTCCATACCCCTTATATTTTTTTTCCCCAAGAGGTGTGACTGCCTTTTACATTTGAAAGCAAGAGGTAAGCTTCTCCAGCTGGTTTTAGGATGTGGAACACTGGGAGAGAGACAATAAAAAAGTGATATTATAAAGGTTTTTTTTGTTGTTGAAGCGAGTTACAGTACACAGTGGGTGTGATTTCCAGTCAAAAAGTGCTGTGTTCTTTTACATATAAATTAAGAAGAGAATTACTGCTTCTAAAAGGGCAAACCACTGTGGTGTAATATTCCCAGTATTTGTCATTATTTGTCATACTTTGTGAGAATGATGCATTTTATGTCTTAAAGAAGATTTTAAACCAAAAGTGGTTATATTTTGGTAACTTTTATTTTGGTGTGAAAATGGTTTCAATTCCGTATTGAAGGGAAGGCAAAGGTTTTCAGGTCTTGTGTAGTCACTATATAAGGATGGAGAAAACAAGAGCAAATTTCTGTAATGAGCATCTAGTTGTTGGCCTGAAGATAAGTCTTAACATCAGTGGTTGGCTGGATACTGTTAATTCTAATGTTTTCATGTTGACAACAAAGAGTGTGGATATGAAAACTAGTGATACTTACATTTTGGCACATCATGCTACGATGTTCTGGAGGAAAGTAGTAGTATTGTCTGCCTCGCACATTCTCTCCTCTTGTATGCGAACACAACTTAAGTGCACATGATTCCACAACACAAAAAGTGTGCATGCGCACATTCAAACACACACACACACACACTCACACACATGCACACATTTACACACTCGCGCGCGCGCGCACACACACACACACACACACACACACATTCACATGCAATCATGTAAACAAACATACACAGATGCACACACACACACACACACGCACACATACATGCGCACGTGCATGCATGCATGCACACACACACACACACATGCGCGCGCACACACTCACACACACACATACACACACACATTTTGTAATTAATTCAGTGAACACCTCTAACACACTTAACCCATTTATGACTCGGTTGCCGAAATATATAATCCTGTGGCCTGTACTGCCCTAAAGAAAACAGACCAACCAGAGATTGAAATGAAAATAATGATCCAAAAGTTCAAATGCATCGGCAGTGTACGTTCAGTGTTTGAAAAGTAGTAGTATAAGGATATAAGCATTAAAACATGGTCTTACCTGAGAATGATTGGATTTGTTCAAAGACTTGGACCACACTCACAATTACAATTATCTCATAAATCAGCTGGTGAAATGACCTTATCAAAAGTTATCAGGCAAGTTGCCCGGAATCAGTTCATATGAAAAGAGAAAGGCAAGAATCAATGAACATATGCGCTCATTTATATTTCTGAAACAAAATGGAGGAATACATGGATTGTCCCTTTAGCACACACAATGCATTTGGATATTGTCACTTTAGAGCACACAATGTATTTGAATATTGTCACTTTAGAGCACACAATGTAATTGAATATTGTCACTTTAGAGCGCACAGTGCATTTGAATATGTCATGCCGTCTTTTTTCTTGCATGTTACAGATTGTCTCCAAGTTCATTCATCAATCCCCATCGCAGCATGTTTGGGCTTGGAAACTATGATGTGAATGTCATCATGGCTGCACTGCAGAAAAAAGGATATGAGACGGTCTGGTTTGACAAGCGAAAAAGTAAGGCACTCAGTGCGTTTTAGATGTCATAATTATTTGTGCTAAAGGACAATTGTATGTTTGATTAGTTGTATAATTGCTTCTAACTTTTCTTGGGGAGGTTTAGATATGCAAAACATTTTGATTACCATATGACCATATCTTTTTTTTCATATGCATATGTGTGTGTGTGTGTGTTCATGTGTGTGTGTGTGTGTGTGTGTGTGTGTGTGTGTGTGTGTGTGTGTGTGTGTGTGTGTGTGTGTGTGTGTGTGTAGATTGCTGGATATATAGATATAAAAGATAATTTGAAATTTCTGCTCTGAAAATTAATTTTTTGTTCATGAAAGAAAAAAAGCTGTATTTGTCCATTAAGTAATCATTCTGCAGTGGTTTTGTGGACTGGTTGTTCAGAAACAAAACTGATGGTTGAGGAAAGTCTTTACTGTTTACCTTCACTAAGGAGAGTATGTTTTCATCTGTATTTTGTTGTTTATTTGTCTATCAGCAAGATTACACAAGTAACCAGACTTCTTCAACAAAAGTTTCAATGTACTCCAAAGGTGAATGCATCAAATTTTGCTGCAGATCAGTATCAGGCATGGGACAGGGAATTGTTCAGCATGATTTGTTTGCCAGTTTTATCTGTGAAAACCTCCAGATTGATTTTTAAACAAAACTCGGTGAAAAGATATGTTGCTAAAGGATGAAGCCATTAACTCATGGTCATAAAAAAAAAAGAAAAAAAAAAAAGAAAAAGAGTACATGGGAATAAATCCTTCAGTTTACGCCAACTATTCTTTCCCCTGATGAAAAAAATTTTTGTTTGATTTGTAAACTGAGTTGTAGGACATACACAAGCTTCATTTGTCCCTTGGTGGAGTTCTGCACAGTCCTGATTGCCCTTCTTCTTGTTACATGAAAAAAAACCAACACTATGAATTCTACATTTATGCTTCCTCTTCTCCTACCATCCCCCTCACCCCCCACCTCTTCCAAACTCTTTCCATCCCTATTATTGCCACCTCAGTCTACAAAACCTTTGTGCTAAAGACAGAACGTTTAAACAGTATTTGTGTTTTCAGGGATGTTGGTGTTCTGGTGGTTGAAAACATCTTGGGCTTCATTCATTCTCAACACTCCCACAGACTACCGCTTTGGATTTGTCCGTCTGCCTTTCCAGCGCAAGCACTGGATTGCTATTCGTAGAGTGGGAAAGTACTTCCTCAATCTGGATTCCAAATTGGAAGGGCCAGAAATCATCGGTGACACCCATGAATTACTGGTATTTTTACGACGAGAATTGCAGGACGGTGACAAAGAACTGCTACTTGTGGTGGACCCAGGAGTGTCAGAATCAGGGTCATGGCGTCGTGACAGTTTGACTCCCACACAACACTCTAATCACATTGTCAGTGCCAAAGATAATGGGGAGGTGTCAAAGCCTCTATGAATCTGTGCCTGTCTTAGACTTGGGATGGTGACTCAAACCAGATTGATACTCGGAGCCTGCCTTGGTGATGTGTATGATTCCAGGTAAACTCATGGATTATTAACAAAGATCTTAAGAAGATCTGTAAGGAGTGCAAATGTTGTGAGAGTGCATCTATTGTGATGTTCAACTGCTCGAGTGACGAACATGAATGGAGATGTGTGAAACCCATGCACGCTGGTTTCCCAAGAGTTCCTGTCTGAAACCAGTGGAGATTATTGACTGCATGCATCATGGCTTTGGATGTAAACCGTAGAATTGCATGTTGTTTTTTTTTTACCTTTTTTTTTTTGTTTGTTTGTTTCTTTTTTTTTTGTAACTAAGAGTTGTCAGATGGCTGTCACGATCTTTAAAGTTGTAAAAATGAACTGAACATGGCTCTGTCTGTGATGTGTGTTTGACAAAGTGTTTGGGGACATTGTATGTTTTTATCGGGGTCAGCATCTTGATGCTTTCTGCTACAGCAGTGCTGACCATTGTAAAGGTCATGACTTTGCTGCAACTCAAATATAATGATGATCGATGTGTACTAGGTATATGGCTAATTCAAAAACAGTTTCTGTACGTGTCACATGAGTATAAACGATGTTGTGGTGTAAAATCATTGTTATGGAGCTGTGTGATGGCATGCATTTCAAATCTTAATGTTCTGTCATTCCTGTTCTACCTTGCAGCAATGGTTTTGGGTGTCAGATGTTAAAGATAATATTTTTTATTAAATGTGTATATTTGAATTTATTGGTAAGTGGTGTACTACAGAATATGGTGCAGTTCTAACTTCATTTGTTTGTAGCTCTCTTAAACCAACTCAGTTTTCTAAAGAATAGACTTCAATGTATATTGTTAAGACTCTATCAGAGACAATGAAATTAAAAAGCTAAAACGAAAAAGAAAAAAAATGTCATTGCTTGTAGGGTTTTGTTGGGCCATCATGGTGAGGAGAGCTCAGCTGCTTCCACCGTTTGCTTTTAATGATGAAGATTGTCAGAGCGACGCTGTTACATACATAGTATCAGTTACATAGTTTGTAAGATCTCATCTCATCTACATCTGATCTGAGTGGGATTGGAGAAGAGTCCTGACCATGGTGTATTCATGCCATGGACTTTGAGGCAAAAAACCCTTCACCTGATTGTTTTCATGGCCCTAGTGTCTTACAGAAAATGAGTTTGCTGATCTCACAGTGGCAGACTCATTTTCAACAAATAAGTTGCATGTTTAGGATACTTCTGGCCTTGGTGATTATGAAGAACAAAGTTCAAAGGTATATATATTTGTATTCAGGTTAACTTTTCATGAGTTGTGGATTGCAGTCTACACCTGACATTTAGACTGTGTGGTTTACTTACCTATGTTTATCATGTTCCCAAGCATGGCAGCTTTGGTTGATTTGTATTCTGTGACTTCTCCAAAGCCCCACCATCCCCGTTCTGGCTCAGTAAAAATACCAACATTATTTCACAGTGCAAGATCATAAACTTACACTAAAGAAAAATTACGATGAATGCTAAAAAGAGTAGATTGAATCAAAGGAAGAACAGTAAAATTAATTTGCACTTTTTTTTTCATTAGATATGAAGGCATTCCAAAAAATTCCCTGGATGGACTAATATATCAGATATCAGTCGAAAATGTGTTTTGAAAAGTAAATTTTACTTTTTTTTGTTTTATTTATTGTTGTTGTTTTTGTTTTATTGTTGTTTTGTTTTTCAGTGCAGTGACTCTTGTATAACTTTTGTGGGACAGTAACTTCTGAGAACTTATACACTCTGCTTCATGGCACTCACAGTATTATGGTCTTTAGAATTGGTGGTATATGCAGGCTTTCATTTAAAAGAAAAACAGCTTTGATTGCTCTTTTGGTCCGTTTTTAGTTGATTGTTCTTTTGGTCAGCTATTAGAACTTTTTTTCAAATAAAGTAAAACATGTCAGTCCCTCGTTCATCAGTCATTTTATGAATAACTGAACTGTTCTCCTTGATACTTAGTTAAAAGCACAAACAAGGAAGACGTAACAGAACTTGAAGAGGTATGGTGCAGGGCTGAAAAGAACCTTTTTTTCATGCCCTCTTAGGCAGCTAATCACTTGCCCTGATGGATTTTGCACTTGCCAAAATATAAGTATTTTCATTAGAATCACACTTGCAGGCATGCGCACATATACACTCACACACTCGTAGAAATGCACACACATAGAGTGAAAGTCGGATTGCCTCAGGTAAAAAAAAAAATTGGGAATTTAAGTCCTGCCATCTCAAAAATTGTAAGACAAATTTCACTGGCTTTTTGAAAGTAGTGGCTATTGGCAAGCCATCATAGGGCTGCAGCACAACTCTCTTTGCCTCACATAGCAGGACCTGTTGGAGTGGAGACTCAAAATGGCCGTCTATTTCAAACTTTCAGCTGGTTGTTGCACTGGTATAATGATGGCGACATGAAAAGCAGTAAGTGGTGGTTGTCAAAATCTTACCTCACCTGGTTGGACAAGTTTCCATTGATGAACTTGCCTGACACGGGTATGCACATTCCCGGGGCATTTGGGCAATAGTTTATGTTAAGCCTTGTGGTCATGCGATCGTGTCATCGTCAGAGCAAAATTTTAAGTCCTTGTGGGTCTAATTTTTCTTTCCACATAGTTGCAGCAACTTTGTTCGTTTGTTTTTTTTTCAGTTTATGTGATTACTTTGAGTTATATATCAGCATTAGGGATGATGAGAATAAGTCCAGGAATAGTTTGATGGAGTGAATCAGTCTTTTCATCAGCCTTGGTATTAAGTATACAGCGCTTCGTATATCAAGATCCCTATCTCAATATACAAAGTGCTGACCAGATTCATTGTTTTGTCTGTGATTGCTGGGAGATGGTCTTGTAGTGGTCCGGGTGATGATCTTTGATGGCATTTATGTTGTAAATTTTAGTCAGCTGTTGGCATAAATGTGTGTGTGTGTGTGTGTGTGTGTGTGTGTGTGTGTGTGTGTGGGCTGATCCATGGTAATGTCATGAGTTTTAAATCAGTGTTTGTGGCCAACATCCCAGAGTGTGGATGTCCTGAAAATCAGTATTTATGTTTTCACCATTTAGTTATTCATGTGCATGGTGATTCCTTGGCTATGTGTCGTTAACTAATTTGCTTGTACAGTTGTCCAGGATGGAACAATTCTGTGTATATATTGTGTGTTGTGATCCTCTAGTCTGTCTGTGTGTTTCAGGATTGATGTTATTCTAGTATGATGTAGAGACAGTGTGTTAGACTACGGCTGCTGTTTTTAAATAAGTGTGGCTCTAAAGATTCTGTCATGCATTCTCATCTATAATGTTATCAGACTGTCTGTTGCATACAGTTGGTAGATTGGTGTGCTGACTGGTTTGTTGTGTCGGGGTATGATTCATGTATACGCACATGGTCAACTGCCTGTTTGTGAATGGTCAGGACTGCTGTAAATTTGCTAGTCTGTAGATGATTGGTATTATTTGTTGTCAGTGGACGGTGTGTTTGTTTTGTTTTCCACTTCAGTGTGATCACATACGCTCATGGCACTCAACTGATCTCCAGTCAGTATATTTGTTGTGTGTACCTGTGGTGTGTCACTGTGGTGTTATGTGCAATTGTGTGCCAATGTTGTTTGCATGATGTTCCAAATGTAGTAAGGGTGGTAGTGTTTATCTGTGTATATTTATCATCCCTTCACAGGCTGGTGTGTGTGTCACAGAAAGATGAAGCTTACAAAGGTTGGGGGAGGGGGAGAGGGGGAGAATGCCTTCCTAGAAAAACAAATGAGCTTTTTTCCGAACTGCAAATGCATTCAATCCTACATTTTATGTTTGCTGGTAGTTCTTTCATATGGGATTTGGGGGGATGGGGGGTGTCAACTTTGGACAACAATGAAGTAATGATGACATAGTCTGTGACAGTATCAGCAGCCACCCTGTTGCTGCAGTAGCGCGTTGAGTTGCAAGCTTTAAGGTCAGAGGCTGGCACACTGTCACACGCATGTATTCGTGGGATTTTGTGACTCAGCTGTGGGCTCAAATTGGAAGACTGGATTGACACATTCCAGTGGGGTTTTTTTAGATTAGATTATTGGTCAGATTTCCTAACAACACTGCAAGCGTCTGTACATCTGGTAGCCTGATTGATACTGGGATACATTAGGAAAGAAAACATTTAGTAAAATCCTGTCACATTGTCTCAGACTAAATTTGTTCGTCAGCTTGTAGAAAGTTAGCTTCAGTGGTCATGCATACCACGCTGTTGTGGTAGTCATAGTTTAAATTTTCTCTCCAAATCCTTTGATGAGTTTCTGTCAGAGTGTGTGGTGTTGGAAAAGTTCATGGGGAGTGTTTGTTGGATGAATGTGATCACTGAACATCGCCCCAGTGACTCTTCAGCAGCGTTGTGGCTCTTGTAGTTGGTGGCCTGCTGGAGGTTTCATATAAGCAGCTCCCTGTGGACAACTGGGATAAAGCAGTTGTTGAGATGACTTTGTGTAGGAGGTGTTAGAGGTGTGACAGTGATGCGGTTTTGAGGACAAAGAAATGAGGCAGGGAAAAAAAAGAAACGCAATTGAGAGGGCAAAGAAAATGAGACAGAAAAAATGAAAGTTAAAAAAAAGATATGACAAGTATAAACGATTTGTCAGAATCTCCCTTTTCCCAGAAATCCTCTGCCGTTGCTGCATCCTTTTACTAGGGGCTCTTAGTTGTTGCGTGCGCTTGAGAAAAAGAACTCTTTTATCCCATGCTGTTTTACAGGTGAAAGTGCATGAACTGGTGTGGTTGGAATGTATGTTTTCTTCACTTTTCTCCAGAGCTGTTATCAGAGTTAGCTTTCTAGACCTCTTTTATTTTATGATCATTATTTACATATTTTGAATTTTGTAATGTTGAAAAAAAAGAAAACCTGAGTGTTTTGTCTTAAATAACAAACTTAACTTCGAGTTCTAACAATAAAAGCTGTGGTGAAAAGAAGCTGTGATTAAAAGTAGTTAAGTATGAAGATATGATTAAGTGAAAACACATATTTTTTTAATCTGTCACTCTCTCTCTCTGTCTGTCTGTCTCTCTGTCAGAGACAAGCTTCAGTCCCTTGTGAAAAATCTGATGGTTTGCATTTGCAAGCAAGTCAGTGCTCCAGTCATCAAGAGTTTGATCTCCTGCTCACAGTTCCTTCCTTCTTTTGTTCCTGTTTGTTGTCATGTTGATGCAGCAGTGGTTTTTGGTTGGACCTCGTGCACACAGTGCTTTCTCAGCTGTTCCCTCCCCTCCCTTGCCCGCTGACCCCCACACTCTGTGGTATTCATTCAATGGCAGCATGTGTTGAAGCAAGCCTGTGAGAAGCATTCTCTGCAATCCTTTCTTATTGTTGTTCACTCTTCTTATACACTACTACCTTTGACCAATGTTTGCCAGCCACTGACTGACGTTTTCACTCCTGTGTCCAGTGTGAATGAATGCATTGCTACCTATGTCAGTGCGCAGTTGCATGTGCTATTGTTATCGTGTCAGTGTGCATGATGAATGACGAGAGGAGGATGCTTCTGAATTATCACCAATGTATTAATATCGTTTGCATGTACATGTAAAATGGTTCTTGTGCTCTCTTCTGATAGGCTTTTTTGTTTGGAGGAGCTCATGGTTGAAGTCTATCTCCATATTCTGGAAATTCTGAGTATTTCTCTTTTCCTGTCACTTTCCTGCACTTCATTTTTCTGTCTGTCTGTCTGTTTTTTTTTCTGTACTGTTTGTTTATTTGTTTTTATTTCTGTACTGTTGTCCACTGTTTTTTTTCTGCCTCTGTGGCCCTTTCACTTGTTCATGTTCTGGAAAGTCTTGACACTTTTTTCCCTTTTCTTAAGAGTTCAGAACACGCAACTGTTGACATCAGACATTGTGTACTGAGACTGTAAACACTGTTCAGAGTGGACACCAGCTGTCTTGTCTGCCATGTCTGCTTTGCCCATGTAAATGCCATTTTCATGTATTTTGGTCGCATTGTTATACTATTCAAATCAAATTTTACTTCTTTTTTTTTTTTTAATCGGAGGCCAGTAACAGTGATGAAGGTAACGGCTGATGCTCTAAGCATGGTCTTATACTATCTGTCTTGAGGATGTCAGTAGTTAAGCTATCATTATGTGATATGATGTACACCTTGTAAATACTCATCTTCGTTTGTTTGTTTGTCAGTGAAGACAGGATTTGCTGTGGTCCTGGCACTCAAGATGGTCTGTCAGACTGAACATAGGGACTTTGTCATCCTGTCGGATACGCTTTCTGCTCCAGGACTTTTCTTTCCTCTCTGATACCCTTTCTGCTCTGGATGCCACTGCAGAACCATGTAGGACCATGGGTTATGCGTAACATAAACACACAAAAAATTAATTTCAACATTGTAACAGCCCTGCTGTCAGCTGAGCTGCAAACAGCTCAAAAGTATAGGGCCTAGTGTGGTTGGCTGGACTTCAATAAAACTGAAACTCTTTTTTAAGTAGATGTACGTCTGATACTACTGCAGAAAAAAAGATAATCATGAGCTGTTTTTGTCATCTGTAAAGTGAAATTGGTCCCTTGGATGGAAGTAATTTGTTCTTTACCACTATGCCAGAACATTTTGTGAATAAAAGCGTTGCTCAGAGAGCCTTTTTTTTTTTTCTGCATTGGAATGGAAGCTTTTATGTTTGGAATCTGCATTTGAAGAGAGATGTGCCAGTTGGTGTGTTCATTCTGTTTCATGTGTTGAGAGTGAAACAGACTGCAGCATAACTGAAATAGAAAGCTAGAGTCCAAATAAAGATACAAAACAGAGAAGAAACAGCACACATTTCAACACAATAAAAAACAAATTTTGAGACATGAACACTACAATTTTACTCTCTCCTTATGAGCGTCATCAGGAAACAACAATGTGAAAAAAAAAAAAAAAGAAGCAAGAAGAGAAGATACTTCAGAAACAGACAGCACTCAGGTCTCACCAGATCGCAGATAATACATGGCAAAGTGTTGTTATTTGTGAAGTCCGAAGAAGACACGTTTTTTCTCAAACACGCATTACTTGACACTCTGTTCATTGTGTTTATTTGTATTTTGACTTCTTTCATTTATGAACTTCCACAAGCAAGGGAGACAGATTTTGCACTGTTATCCACCATTTTGACTGAAAACAATTCATTTATTGAGGGTTGTTGCTGTTGTTGCGTTTAACATTTTGTCATCGGCTGGTAGAAAATACCCACTGGACTTTTTAGTGGAAAATGAAAAATTTCAGCATTGAGGCAGTATGTTTTGTTCTTCTTCCTGCCTCTCTTTTAAAAACAAGTTTGTGTCTTTCCTTGTATGTTGATTATGCCATGCATTTGTTGAAAGCAGTCATTGTTCATAGTCTTGAAAAAGTAACTTTGCACAGAACATGATTTACCAGTTTTAACTGGTCACGTAAGTGAATTGTTTTATTTTGTTCTGTTTCTGACAATAAAATTCATGTGTCCTGATGTTTGGATTTGAAAAGTTGCCAAACTATTGGTCTTCATTGTGATCTGTTCTGTCATTGCAGTTAGTGTATGTATTCGCATTTTGCTTGTTACTTGGTTTTGCTTTGTTTTTTTCTTTTAGTTTTTTTTTAAATCCCAATTCCACTTCCCTCCTCCTCCCCCCTACTCCCCTCCTGTCCTTCCACCCCCCCCCAACAAAAAAATTTGTTGTGGTTTGACTCATGAACAGGCTCTTCCCATTTCCACCCAGCACATTTACACACCCCATGTATGCATGCACACCTACTGGGCCACACACACACACACACACACACACACACACACACACATTTACAGGCACTCTGTCTCTTCTTCTTTCCTTTGGTGCCCACGATCTTGAGGATGATCATTCTGTCTGTCTGTCTGTCTGTCTGTCTCTCTCTCTCTTACACACACACACACACACACACACACACACACACACACACACACACACACACACACACACACACATGTATTACAGCAGTAAAACTGAATCAGAGACAATTGGTTTTAGCCATTAAAGTAAATGGATCAATGCATATATATTCTTGGTGTGTGTGTGTATGTTTTGTGTGTGTGTGTGTGCGTGCGTGTGTGTGTGTGTGTGTGTGTGTGTGTGTGTGTGTGTGTGTGTGTGTGTGATTTGAACACATAAACTTTGTAAAACAAACCATAGTAGCTTTTTTGTTTGTTTTTTTTTTTAGTGAGTAGCAACTCATCCCCTCCCCCCATCCGTTCTCCTTTTTGTTCCTAAAAGTTGATGAACATAGTGGAACCTCTCCCAGAAGACTTCCCCAAATCCTTCAGAATTGGATCGTCAATGGGAGGAAGTCTTTTTAGGAGCAAATTTGTATATAGACAAGGAGAGAAAACAACTTGGAAAAGGAAGGAGAAGAGGGGTTGGGGTGGGGTGGAGTCTCGGCAGGGAAGGTCTTTGTGGAAAGTTTTCTCTTTTTTCTTTTTCATGGAGCTTGTGATGCATTTATTTGTGTGCTTATCGCAAAGGGTGTGAGGGTTTGTCACTGTTCACCACAGAATAAGTCACATGGTGCACTCTCATTAAACTTTTAAAATCTCTTCTTCATGTTATAAAGTGTTTTAAAAACAGACTGATTGCAACAAAGAAATGTCCGTTTGATAATACACCTTGTGAATTGAAACTTCTTTTTTTTTCTTCAGAATCCGAGTCGATGGATAGCATCTTTTAAAAGTAAATCTTATTCATGTAAATGTGTGATTTTGCAAAATCCAGTGACTGGCATACAGATTTTCAAAAATAAGAATGATATGTGTGTGTGTCCATTTCTGTGACCTCTGAGTAGTAGTGTTGCTCCCATACCTTTTGTTACAGTCCCCCATACACAGCCTTGCCCAGTTTTTTTTTTTTTTTTTTTTTTTTTTTTTTTTTTTTTTGTCCCAACCTCTGCGCCACCCCAGAGGCAGTGCACCCACGCCGCTCATTCCGACACCCTGTCCACAGCCACAGCCCGGTCGGCCCCGCCGCAGCCCCGGCACTCCACAGGCAGCAGTCAATGTTAAGTCGTCAGGAGGCAACCCACCGGAGGAGACACTGCACTGCCGCCGAGTCACTTCAGTGGCGTTCAGTGGCGCCTGTTCTGATCTAACATATACGCAGGACACCAGCTACTAAGCCCCCTACTGACGACAATAATTGCTTAGTCGCGGAGTCGGCGGCGTGAGTGAGCACTCCCTCTGGAGGGCGCCACCACGTACATCCAACGATAGCCCCCATGGACCGCCGATACCGGTGACCCCCAAATCAAGGCCACAGACGCGGAGAGGGACATCGAAACTGAGGTCACCATGAGAGCAGGGCATGAAGGGCCACAGAATTTGAGACTTTTTTTTATGCTGATCGATGAGAATGAGGATGATTATGATGATGCTACAGATTTCCATTTCGGTCTGAGACTACATGACAGGGCTGTACTCTACGCTTCCTTTCATAATATATCCCGGCGCCAACCAGGCCCGAGAGATACAGACACCTGCAGTGTTGGTCAGGAAATTTGAGCAACACTCAGAAAACGCATCCATTAAGTGGATGAAACTCGACTGTGTGGTCCCAGTCTTCCCAACTGAGTCCGCAGCAAACTCAACTCTGGGTAGGAGCCGGTCGGGGCAGAAAAAACCCACATGACTTCTGATGGGATTCGAACCCACGACCTCCCAGCCGAGAATCCGCGCGACACTAACCACTTCGCCACGGCGGCTGGTACCTTGCCCAGGTTTACCTTGCGACCACATAGCACCAGCAGTCTGTATAGGAATATGACAGAGGTCACTCTGTTGCTGCTGAATCATTTAGGCAGTTTTCGTGGTTCCTGACTGATCCCACATAAATGGGATTCCCGCCACAAAGCTCCCTTCTGATGGCAATGACGGTGTGGTTTGCAGAGCCAACATGAAGGAGTGACTGCCCCTGCAAAGACCTCCCTGTGCACCTGGTATCATTTGCCATGAGCTAGCGGACACAAAAGGCTTTGACAGGAAGTCACCGTAGGCATCGGGGGAGAAGGAATCCAAACTGAGGTCGCCACAAGAGCACGGTATGAGAATTCACAGAATTTGAGACCATGCAGATAAACACTGAGGGTCAGTGAGAATGATCAATATGATTGTAGGGAGCTTCATTTTGGCTTGAGACTACATGAAAGGGCTGTATTCTGCACTGTCTTTTATAAGGTATTGCGGTGACACCTGCAGTGTTAGTCAGGTAGTTTGAGCAACTCTCTCAGGGATGCATCCAAATGGATGAAATTTGACTGTGCAGTTCCAACCGTCCCATTTGAACCCATAATGCACACTACAGCACTGGGTAGGAGCTGGCTGATAGCACATGGTTTAATGATGGAAAGATAGAAAAAAAAAACCACCTCAAAATCATATTCTGACCCTGTATGACTATTTAGTGGCTAATGGAAAAGTGGTGGGAGTGCACAATGACCCATTTTGAGGTGTAGGACCACAATTCACTTACTGTATGTTAACACACTAGCTCCATCTGTGCTGGATACTGGGCGGCTCATGTTGTCCTTGTGTTTGGTGACTAACAGTGTCCCTGTTGAAATCATGGACAGTGGACTGTTGGAAACGTAGGGTCTATAAGTCACGGTTTGAATATTGTACCCTTCATGAATATAGAATCATAGACAAGGAAGCATGTTTTGTAACAACAGTCATACTGAAAAAAAAGGAATAAAAGCCAGGGATTTTTGCATTTGAAGAACATTCCATGAACGATATTGTTATGTGTACAAAGATTATTTTTTTTTTTTTTTCATTAGTAGAATAGATATGCTCATAGTTTATATCAGTCTGAAATGCTGACAAATTTGTTTTGGATTTAGTACTTTTTCTGTTAAAATATGCAGCATTGTCTAAATATGAGTCAACATACACTTTCAGCACATATTTGTGCCCATAATATATGAATAACATATATACATGTATCCCATGGCCAGGTAACAAAGAGTACTTAAGAAAAAGAGTATAACTCGGCTGTATGGAATCCTTTATCATGTTACATTGGGAATAGCAGTTTGGAAGGGGACGGGGCGGGGGGGGGGGGGGGGGGGGGGGGGGGGGGGGGGGGGGGGGGGGGGGAGTTAATGTTTCTTTTGATTCTAATCTCATCTATTAAAATTTTGAGCACCACCATGTATACATGTTGGGGTGTTTCAATTTATTGATTTGTGTATGTGTGCATATGTGATTGTGATACTGGTCAAATGTTTCCTGTTTTAGAGGCCAGCTTTTTTTTATGGATTCAAGTACTTACTTTCGCCAGCTGTTTTATGGATTCAAGTACTTACTTTCTGGGTTATGGTTGCTGTTGAAGCACATTGTCCTCTGTCAGTTACCTTGCCATGCATAAGCACATACATATACTGCTTTGAGAGACTTGTGGTACAATGTGCTGGATGCAACACTGTATTTTGTGTTCTGAAGAGTTTGTTTTGGAAGCTTGCTTACTTTCATGCACATTCAATCACAATCTGATTCACTTGCATGTTGTTCGGTTCCAGAGCACAAGAATAGACACAAGAGAGGTATGTCAGCATGATTTGACATTGTGTTACAAAAAGACAGGTGGCATGATGCTCTGTATAATTTTCATAGGGTGCTGAAGCCACATTTGTGTAAGAAAACTGTGGGGCATTGTAAGAGTCCACACAGAGCACCACGCAAACCTGTCAGAAGTACAAATCCTGTTTGCTGCATGTATGCTTAGGAACAGACTTCGGCACACAGGTCAGGCCTTGGCCTTGATACCAAAGGTTTCTTACAGGGTGTGGAAGTTTAAGCATTCCTTCTTTTACCTTGTCCAGTCTTTGTTTACTCTGTAAAGTGTAATGTCTCCAGCTGTCTGCAATGATTGTGGCATAAAACTTCCTCGTCAGCACGTGCGTGACTTGTATTGTTATTGTTTTTCTTTCAATAAACAGCCTTTTTCCTCTTTGCCTTAAACATGCCGCCAAGTTACTTGCACTCAGAATGCTGCGAGAGTGTGCAGTTTGTGTGTGTGTGTGTGTGTGTGTGTGTGTGTGTGTGTGTGTGTGTGCATGCCTGGATGTTGTTATTCTTTACTATTTCTTTGTTAGAATGTCTTGCAAAATGGACATGCATATATGCACATGCACACGTACACACTTATGCACATGCACCTATACACACATGTTAATTTGCACGTGTACAAACACAACATTCTCTCTCTCTCTCTCTCTCTCTCTGTCTGTCTGTCTGTCTCTCTCTCTCTCTCTCTCTGTCTCTCTTTTTCTCTGTCCGTTTCTCTTTTCTCTGTGTGTGTGAGAGAGAAGTAGCATAAACAGTGTACTTAAACAGTTCCTATCTCTCTGTTTCTCTCTCTCTCCCCCTCTCTGCATCCCCCCCCCCCCCCCCCCCCAATGTCACGATGACCAAATGTAAACCAGACTAGTTTCCTCGCTATGCAGTCTGCCTCTTTCCCATTGACATTAGTTCTGCTCATATTTGCGCAGGATGTGTGTGCTATGCTAAGGGTCTTCAACTGTCAACCTCAAGCCTCACGATGTCCCCGGGGGGGGCAACCGCATCACCCATCAGAGCTGCGTTCAGCCGCAATCTACGTTTTCTGCACTTGTTTTTTTCCCAACCCTATCCTATATCATTTGCCCCTTTTTTTTTTCTTTTTTTAAAAAATTAAATGTTTGGTAATATTTTTTCCCACTATGGCCAGTCTTTACTTACAGTCCCTCGCCCTATCTTCTACAATCTTTTATGACTTTTTGCTGCCTTTTCCAAATTTTCTGACTTTTCCTGCCTCTAGTACATTGTCAGTCCTATGTTTTCCTACTTTGTTCTAACCATTTCTACCTTTTCCCATTTTATCTTACCTTTTCCACCTTTTTTTTCTACCTTTACCTATTTTATCTACCATTTCCCCTTTTTGCTACCCTTTCTCACTTGGACTTTCCAGTTCCTACTATTTCCTGCCTCAAGCACATTGTCAGTCCTATCTTTTCTTACTTTTTTTTTTCTACCTATTCTCTCTTTGTTCTGTGTTTTCTGACAGTTCTCCCCTGCCTTGTTCTACTTTAATCTACCTTTTTTTCTGCCCTTTCTTACCCTTTCCCCTTGTTGATCTACCTTTTCTTGCCTTCCTCCTTTTCCAACTTTGACCTATCTTTTCCCAGTTTTTTTTCCAACTATTTCTTACGTTTCTCCAGTCTTTTCCTTTTTTTTTCTTTTTTTTTTTTTTTATCAAAACAACTTTTCTTGATTTCTTCTCTCTCCTACTTTATTTTCACTTTCCCCAAATTCTCCGCCATGTATGCCCACCTTTTTGCTTTTTTATCCCTGCTTTCCCACTTGTGCTACTTCTACTTCTTCCTATCTATTCCACTCTTTCCATCTTTCTCTACTTCCCTCCTCTGTTTCCTTTTTTTCTTTTCCAATTTTTCTTCTTTTTTTTTTGTTTTGGTACCCTCCTTTTTCTCTTTGTTTCCACCCATATTTTTTTTCTACTTATCCCTTTTTTCTGTCTTGTCCTACCATTTCCTAATTTCCACTACGCTTTTTGTATGTTCTCCCACCTTTTCCTACCTTTTCTCATGTTTGTACTTGTAATAATACCTATGTTTTCCTGCAATATTTCTTACCTTTTCAACTTTTTTACCTACCCTATTTCTACTGTTTCCTGTCTTAATTTCATGTTTCCTACTTAAACTCATTTTCCTGCCGAAGTTATATTTTAGGAGGGGAAAAGTCTCTGTAGAGAAAAACATTTGTTTTTGTGATGCATGTATTTCATTTACGTCTTCAGATGCAATTTTTAACCAGTTTCCGTCTTCGCATTGAGAATCATCACATCTCAGATGGGAAGACTAGAAACACCAAGACGAGTTTGATCCATTTAACGGATACACTTTGAGCATCTTGCACAACTATCATGACTGACACTGCAGGTGCCCGTGGCTTTTGGGCCTGGTTGACGATGAAAGGAAGAGTAGAGCACAGCCCTGTCATGTAGTTAAAGACTAGAATGGAACTCCGTAGCATCATCTTCAGTCATCCTCATTGATCACCATGTAAAAAAAAAAAAGTCTGAAATTCTGCAACCCTTCATGCCATGCTGTCATGGTGATCTGAGTTATTGATTTCCTGTCCATGTACATGGTGAGTTTGTGGGAAAGTCTCCGATGCCGGCAGGTTCATGCAGATTGTAGTTGGATGGATTTGATGGTGATGTCTGCCAGAGAGAGATGCTCACTTCTACCAGCTCCATGACTAAACAGAAGGGATTTATGTTGGCGGTGTCCAGTGAACGCTGGTCATTGCGGGCACAACAGAACACCAGCAAAGTGACTCAGCAGCGCGGTGCAGTATCTCCTCTGGTGGGTTGCCTGATGGAGATTTGATAATGATTGCTCCATGTGGACTGCGATGCTGGGGCTGCGACGAGACATGCCTGGATGTGGCGGTTTGGGGTCAGCTGGAACGAGCGGCTTACGAAATAAAGATCATCCTATATATTTCATTTCATCGTCAACAACACCACCCACGCATGTCCGCACGTACATACGCAAACACACTTACACAAACGTTCCATCGGGTTTTAATAAAAGGAGAAAACATCGATATACATAAGGCAGGAAGGGGTGGAGGGGGGGGGGGGGGGGGGGGGGGGGGGCACCTTCATCTCGACTGACGCCAGTATCAACAGTCTTGATGACGTCATGTCTCATCAGTCGGCGGGTCCCCTGGGAGTCTTATCTGGGTGATGAAGTCCAGCGCTCTGCCTGTCGGGCAGTGATCAGAATGCAGGCCCATCATCATTGCACTGTCAGACCTTATTCGTCCGCACGTGCGGCACGCACTGGCACATCAACCAGGCTGTCTGCATAGCAATCACTCCGCCCTCAACCTGTGGTCGGTGACACCAGTGCCTGGGAGCTGATAGGGAAGAGAGAGTGAGGGGCTGGGGGGGGGGGGGGGGGGGGGGGGGGAGGGAGGGGGGGGGGTCGTTACTGGATGTGGTTTGGGGCGGGGATCTGTTTATTGCAAACATGGATTTAAAAAGATACATCATACATTATTAGGGCTACTTCATACACTTTACTAAAAGCCCTGAATGTAAAGCCAGCGCACATGATCCGACGAGATCTTTTAGGAAAGAAGTCTATGACTTGGTAAAGAAGAAATAACCAAGATACTAAGTTAAATGATCTTATAGTTTGTGTACAAGACAAAGCACCTTGCCGTAGTCAGGGGTCACCGGAGCCACCATGCACTAGCCTAATGAACTTCCTGGTGAATGAATTTCAACAGTTCCTGTTGGTGACCAGGGCGAGCCGCATAGCTGGACAAAGTTTAAGTACGGTCAAGTTTGAATGAGTGACCCTACCAAGCAGTTCCAACCTTTGATACACTCGACTGGGATGAACTCTCACGCGCCAATCAGAGGACGTTACCGGGGTGCATGCAAAAAAATTGTTGCTACTTATAATCCGTGAACAAAAGCCCTTTTTGACCTGTGCTCGGACAACATTTATCTTGTTTATATTGAAGATGAAGTGGGTTTTGAACAGAACGAAGATGATGAAGACTCTAGATTCTCTGCATTTCATAATTGTCACGGTATCGCGCGTTTCGAAAGTAGTCACTTCCAGTGACCCTCGACCTCGATCTCGACCTCGAGCCTCGGTTTGTTTGGAGTGAAAAAGATACTCGGGGGATCCGTTACCCTAACGTTGCAAGAAGCAATGTCTTGTACCTCACTTCTACTAGTTCCAGCTCAAGTAAAGCAAACAGAAAATGAAGGCGCGTTCCCCATGGCTATGAATATGTAAGAGAGTGTGAGAACGAAGCATGGTGGCAGTGGGCGGCTCTACGAATCCAGCTTTCTGAAGATTTCCGCACAACGAATCGGCGACGAACTTGGCAACTGCGAGAGACTGTCAGAGGTGGCAGACGAGGCAACGGCTCGACGCTACGACTTGGAAGGGAGGAGACCTCAGCACATGCACACCACTTACAGACAAGAAATAACCTGTGAGTAGAGCTTTTCTATATTTCCTCATAAAGATGCCTTTCAAACCGCCGGAGAACTTTGATTTTAAGCAGCCGGAAAGCTGGCCACAATGGCGGAAAAGATTCGAGCGATTCATGACCGCAAACGAACTGAGTACGAAAAGTTTTCAAATACAACTCTCATCACTGATATATGCCATGGGGGCCTCTGCAGAGCAGGTCTATGAGTCTTTTCACTACGATGAGACGGATGGGAATCTCAAAGCTGTGCTAGACTTATTTGATAGACATTTTGTTCCACGAAAGAACATAATACATGTTAGGGCAATGTTCTATCAGCGAAGTCAGGACAGTAGTGAAAGCATTGAAGCATTCTACCGAGCACTCTATGAACTCTCTGAACACGCAAACTTTCCCAATCGAGAGGATACCATACAGATATAGGTTTGTTCTCGGTGTAGCTGACAGGGAGCTATCAGAGAAGTTACAACTTCAAGCTGATTTGACTCGAAAATGCAGTGAAGCAGGCCAGGCAATACGAGAGCGTTAAGAAACAGCTGGAGGAACAGAGAAAGCTAGGGGAGAAAGTAGACGCTGTTCATGCAAAAGGCCACGCCGCTTTTCATGCAAAAGGCCAAGGCAAGCTGAGAGGAGGAACAGAAAAAGGAGGAAAATCAAGATACACAAGAAAACGGGATAGCGCAGGACCTAGGGATCAGACAGATCGCTGCGGACGTTGCGGGCGAGGGCCACACTCAAGAGAAGATTGCCCAGCTGTAGGCAAACGCTGCAGGACCTGCCAGAAGTCCCCACATTTCTCAGCAGTATGCCGCACAAAACAGTTGAAAGCTGTAGATGCAGAAGACGAGACATACTTTCTGGGAACAGTGCAGTCGCCATCCAACCAAGCATGGACGACAGACATCAACATAGCCAGACAAAGGTCAAGTTCAAGATCGACACAGGGGCCGACCGACGTGACAGTGATGCCAGCCAAAGTATATAAGACTTTGAAACCACAACCAACTTTGATGCTGTCCAAGGTCATTCTTCAGGGAGCAGGAGGTCAGATAGATTGTTTAGGAAGGTTCAAACAATCAGTGACACTGAACAGCAAGAATGTCGACCTTGAGATTTACGTCGCTGAAGGACAAACAGACTGTCTACTCAGCAGAGGAGCGAGCGTCCGGTGCGGGTTAGTGCAGAGGATTGGCAGCATTGAGAGAGCTTTCGGTCCAGTAAGCGACCCAGTCAAATGTCCACCTGTGAAAATTTGTACTCAAGGAGAACAGCACACTCTACAGCCTGAACTGTGCAAGACGAGTCCCCATTCCTCTTATGGACAAGGTCAAGCAAGAGCTCAAGAGGATGGAGGAGGAAGCAGCAGGCGTCATTGAAGAAATCACTGAGCCTACCGACTGGTGCGCACCAATGGTACCGGTCTTGAAGAAAGATGGCAGTGTTAGAATATGTGCAGATCTGAAGAAATTGAACCTTGCAGTCAAGCGTGAACGTTACCCTATTCAAACACTTGACGACCTTCTACACAAGCTCAAAGGTGCCCAAAGTTTTCAGTAAGCTAGACGCTACAAGCGTTTCTATCAGATTCCCTTGGATGAGGCTAGCTCAAAGTTGACTACGTTCATCACACCACACGGCAGATACATGTTCCGACGTCTACCATTCGGAATATCATCAGCTCCAGAAATATTCCAGAGAACAATGGAAAACATCCTGCAGGATGAGGAGAAACGTCGTGTGCTTCTATGATGACATTCTAGTCTTCGGTGAGTCACAAGAGATGCATGATCAAGCACTGGAATCAGCAATCGACAAAAATCACCGAGGCACGCTTGAAGCTGAACAAGGGGAAATGTGTGTTTGGAGAACCAGAGATTGAGTTTCTGGGCCACATCATTTCAGCAGATGGAATCAAGCCCGACCCAAAGAAGGTGAAAGCTATTGCTGAAATGCCAGACCCGACCAACGTCACAGAGCTGAGGAGAATGTTAGGAATGTTCAACTTCCTAGGTCGCTACCTACCAAACTTGTCTTCAGTTCTGAAGCCTGTCACAGAGCTACTGGAAAAAGATGCAACCTGGCACTGGGGTGAACCACAGAGACTAGCGCTGACAAAAGCCAAAGAACTTTTGACAACAGCGCCAACACTGGCCCACTACGACTTGTCCAGACCGACGATCGTGAGTGCTGATGCCTCAAGCTACGGTATTGGAGGAGTTCTCCTACAAGACCATGAAGGGCAGCTGAAGCCAATCGCGTTTTGCTCAAACTCTCACATCGGCAGAACGAGGATACGCGCAAGTAGAAAAAAAGAGTGTCTTGCGGCAATTTGGACGTGCGAAAAGTTCTCACGTTACCAGATAGGACTTCCAACCTTCACTCTTCAGACAGATCACAAACCACTGGTCCCTCTGATCAACTCAAAAGATCTACATGAGACCCCTCCAAGATGCCAGAGGATGCTGGTCAGATTCCTGAGATTCAACTTGAAAGCAGTGTATACTCCAGGCAAGAACCTTGTAGTTGCAGATGCGCTATCGAGAAGTCCCGTCGAGGAGGAGATGGAGGAAGGTTTTTCGTCAGCAGACGTGGAGGCTCATGTCGACGGAATCGCCTCATCCTGGCCGATCTCTGACGAGCGACTCGACAAAATAGCCCAAGAGAGCCAGAAAGACCCAATCCCTGAGTGAAGTTCTACAGCAAACTGCCTCAGGCTGGCCCAGGTATCGCCAAGACCTGCGACCAGAGCTACACAAGTTCTATGAGCACTGAGGAGAGTTCAGCGTGTACAAGGGACTGCTCCTGCGTGTAACAAGAATCGTCATTCCAGCAACCATGCAGAAAGAAATCTTGGAGAAGATTCACCATGGTCACCAGGGTATTGCGAAGTGTCGTGAAAGAGCCAAATCATCAGTCTGGTGGCCTGGGATAAGCCAAGAGATCAAGAACATTGTGAATAGCTGTCGTGCATGCGAGGAAAAGAGATCGTCATAGTCATCGGAGCCTCTAGTGATGACTGAGCTACCAGAACGTCCCTTTCAGAAGTGTGTCCTGTGATCTGTTTGAGTTCAAGACTCAACACTACCTCGTGCTCTTTGACTTCTATTCACGATTCATCGAGATTGCATTGCACATCTCGGACAACAGACATCAGAGACCGTGATCAACAGCATGAAGAACATTCTCTCTAGACACGGAATACCTGAGTTGATCATCACAGATAATGGGAGACACAGTTTACTTCCAAGGAGTTCCAAGATTTTGCAGATTCCTGGCAGTTCTCCCATAGGACCACTAGTCCGTACCATTCCCAAGCCAACGGTGGAGCTGAACGAGCAGTCAAGGAGGCTAAGAAGATTCTGAGTCAAGATGATCCAGCCCTTGCTCTCCTGATCCATCGATCCACACCAACAACGCCGACAGGGGAAAGTCCAGCTATGTTAGCTTACGGCAGAAACCTCAGAAACCACACTCCCTCGTCTACCAGCAACTCTTGAGCCACGTACTGTGAAACAAAGAGGCTATAAGAGACAGAGACGCTAGAAGCAAGCTGTCCAGTAAGCTTAACTTTGACCGTCGTCACAGCGCTAAAGAGCTACCAGAGCTACTTCCAGGCGACACCGTCCTTCAGAAGTTAGACAACGAGAAGCAGTGGGGCAATCCTGCCACAGTGGTGAAGCAGTGTGCGCCTCGGTCATACGAGATACAGTCATCCAAAGGGCTGTACCGGCGTAACAGGCGCCATCTCATGAGGACAGCCAGACCCTTACCCCAACCAGTCCAGGTCCCAATTGTCCCCATGAACCAACCTGCTGTACCCAACACTGATCCCATCCTTCCTTTGCCCAGTCAGCCAACTCCGAGGAAGCAAGAAGCAGCCAAAGCAGACTCAACCTGTTCAGGGCTACCAACCCATCCAGCGGAATGCTGAGGTGAGCCATGGACATCACTCATCCGGGATCGGCACCGCATCCCAGCCCGATGAGCCTACGCAGATGTCGTCGTCTGAGGGTCAGCCAGCAACTACACCACCAGCGACAACGACTCGCAGAGGACGCATCGTAAAGAAGCCATCCCGCTACAAATAGACATTGTCGAAAATCGATCCAAAGACGATCCAAAGAGACACTAATTTCAGTTCATTTTGTTGTCCATTTTCGGTTTATGATCCCAAAGGGGGAGATGTCACGGTATCGCGCGTTTCGAAAGTAGTCACTTCCAGTGACCTCGACCTCGATCTCGATCTCGACCTCGAGCCTCGTTTTATTTGGAGTGAAAAAGATACTCGGGGGATCCGTTACCCTAACGTTGCAAGAAGCAATGTCTTGTACCTCACTTCTACTAGTTCCAGCTCAAGTAAAGCAAACAGAAAATGAAGGCGCGTTCCCCATGGCTATGAATATGTAAGAGAGTGTGAGAAACGAAGCAATAATTCTCTCTCTCTGTCTCTCTCTGTCTGTCTGTTTCTCTCTCTCCTTCAGAGAGAGAGAGAGAGGGGGGGGGGGGGGGGGGGGGGGGGGGGGGGGGGGGGGGGGGGGGGGGGGGGGCTACATCATTCGCCATTAGTCTGTTGTGAAAACAGCGGGATGATAAGCAGGGGGAAAGTACTCTGAGTGAAAAGTGGATGGGTGGCCTTTTACCTGATATCTTGGCGCGTTGTTTAGCGTCATGGTTTGACTTGGAGTTTGCAGGTGCGACCCGATTAGTATAAATTTACCTTTGTTTCTTAAAAAAAAAAAAAGGGTGGAAGGTAACTTTTGATCTCATAGTGAGACAATTACATGTCCACAATCACACATGGATGCCACTTGCAGCACCCAATCACCATGCACACACACACACACACACACACACACACATACACACGCGCGCACACACACAGCTATAATTCAGAGTTACGGGCTATTAACTCAAACTATATTTTTACCAAGGAAGTTAGATTATCCTTGCCTCACCGACTATTTCCTGTTATGTCAATCACACCCAGGTGGCCAGCATTTTGTTTCTAGTCTTCTATACGTCCTCCGTGATAGTGTTCAGGATATTAAGTCTACGTCAGTCTGGCCTAGGCGTTAAGTGGGGTAGTTTTCATTTCTGTCTGTCTGTCTGTTGTTGTTGTTGTTGTTGTTGTTGTGTACATGGGTCAACTCGGTGTAAATAGATGGTTTATATCATGTCTTGGGCTGGTGGTGGGAGAGGATGGAAGGAGAACGGGGAAGGGAGAGACGAGACGGAGAGGGCTTGGCTGGGTGGGCACTGTTTGTGCTTGGTGCCTGGAGTCTGCCAGTGTTCTGAGAGAATGGGCACCACAGGAATTATAAGCCAGGAATGGTGGGAATGTAGATGATTGGCCATGCGTGCTGAAGTTACTCCCTGTTTATCATTTAGCCTACTGTTTGGTTTTTAGATCTCACTGCCTCATTTGAGATCCATTTTACGTTTTTATATATAATTATCATGTGTTCTTCTTTTTCCTCCTCCTCTCCTCCTCCTCCTCCTCCTCCTCCTCCTCCTTCTTCTTCTTCTTCTTCAATTTCTTCCTCTTAATTTTCATAGGTGGCTTAGTGTTGGGAGATGTGGAGTAATGTTGCTTATTCATTGTACCATTTGATTTTAAACTTTTGACTTGTGCACACACACACACACACACACACACACACACACGCGCGCGCGCGCGCGCGCGCGCGCGCACACACACACACACACACACACACACACACACACACACACACGCTTTATGAAAATCCCATTTTTAATCCTTGGGATTACTTCTCATGTCCCTCTTCACTCAAACGCGAGTCTGTTGTTGTTTTTTCTTTATCAAAATTGTGAGTTTTATCTGGTATGGATGGGAGGGATGAATGGGAAAGTCGATGGGGGATTCTTGCTGACGACAGTTACTATGAACTGCTTTTTTGTTCATCTGATTTCCCTCGCTTTCCTTCTTTCTATCTGTTTCATGATCTGACAGACTGCCTGTGTGTGTGTGGGGGGTCTGTCGTAAGTTCACATTTATCCCTTCACTCCGAGAGAGAGAGAGAGAGAGAGAGAGAGAGAGAGAGAGGAGAAACACTATGAAGAGAGAGTCTGAGAGAGAGAGAGAGAGAGGAGAGAGAGAGAGGGGGGGGGCAGAGAGAGAGAGATTCAGAGAGAGAGGGAGAGAGAGGAGGGACACACACACACACACACACACACACACACACACACACACACACACACACACACACACACACACACATTCGCACGCACGCACGCACATACGTACGCACGCGGCACGCACGCACGCACGCTCGCAATTGCAAGCATGCACGTATACATGCAAACACACACACTTACTCACCCACATACATAGCCTACATATGCATACAGAGAGAGAGAGAGAGAGAGAGAGAGAGAGAGGGAGGGAGGGAGACGAACGTGTACACAGCGTCCCAACAAAACCGAAGCATCAAATGTGCTTTTATTGGCACCGTTCTCTCAGACAATAACCCACCCAAAAGTCGGTCAGTCAGTCAGTCAGTCTAAAAGGCAAGACAAAAGGAGAGAACTGAAGTCCAACCCAGCCTCACTGACAAGTTTTGACTACACATTTTTGCTTAACATCGAGGAGTTCAGCATTATGGTCATGAGTGTTGATTGAT
>JADBJO010001326.1:75000-77500 GCA_016801955.1 Conus betulinus | reverse complement strand
GGTTAATAATACCACACGGTGAGCCCGAAAAGACACGGGGGAGGGAGAGAGATTTCATCAGCGAGACAGGTCGTCGTTCGTGACCTGTTTGATCATGTCCTTGAGGAGACGGTACCGCTGGGGTAGCAGGTAACGCTTGGAGTGGTCGTAACTGGACTCCAGCTGCTGGATCAGGTCCCGGATGATGGAGCACTTCCGCTTCACCTCGCGCAGCTGTTCTGTTTTGCGTACGTTGTCCTCGTGCACATCATGCCGTGTCATTTCTGCACGCAAAAGAGCACAGGAAAGTCATCACGTGATTAAGGTTTCTGTGGGGAAAAAAACCCAAAGCTGAGACAAAGAGTTCATAATTTAAAGACATGGCTCAACAGACATGAAAAAAGTTCCCCCCCAAGGGACACAACCCTTGTGTGCTGTTGTCATCTACCATACAGCTGGAAAATCGTGACCTGTCGTCGAACCTAGCCTGTGTTTGCTTGAAAACGGTTTTTCAGGATTTTGTGAGCAGTCACACACACACACACACACACATTCTACCTCAAGTGCCTCGTAGACACCGACCCTAAAAGGAACCTTGGAGAATTCAATGAAGATCAGCCTCATAGTTATCGAGTTGTCATGCGTTCTAACAGGCAGGCAGACAAACACACAGATAACTGTTCTGAAAACAACACCTCACTCTGCAGTTAATACTTAGTCTTGAAGTACTTCGCCTGCTCGCAGGGAAACCAATTCTCCACGAAATGCGTCTAAATCCCCCACCCCCCACCCCCTTTTTCTTGAAAAAAAAAAAAAAAAATACAGTATATAAAACAGACACATAAACAAAAGCAGACACTTCTTTCCCGTACGGTTGTCAAGTACCAGAAAAAGCACTTCTCAACTCTCATCTAGCTCTGTGTGTTTGTGTGTGCGTGCGTGCGTGCGTGCGTGCGTGCGTGTGTGTGTGTGTGTGTGTGTGTGTGTGTGTGTGTGTGCTGTGGGAAGAACTCTAGTAACCGGAACGTGAGTATGCCAGTGGGACACTAGCTAACTTCGTTGTTGTTGTTTTTTGTTTGCTTTGTTTTGTTTTGTTTTGTTTTTTTGCTCTCCACTTTCAGGACAATTTGGGAATTCGACCTGTTTCATTTGCAGCTTGATGATGATCATCCTACATAGGTTGCCGCAACTGAATCTACATAGCTGTCTCTTTCGCCATTAATCCCAACAACCTCCGCCTTTCGTCCTCCTGTGACGTGCCTACATCGCCTGTGAGTTAAACATGCATTACCTCCCTTGTTTCTTCTCGTTGTATGCGGAATGCATTTAATTAACAAAGCTTACACTGTAAATCATCCGACGCAAAATGACACAGGAACGCATACAGATGCTCACACATATATAGAACACAGGTATAGACTCGCCCTGGTATACAGAAGTGCACAAAAACAGTAACACGCACCACAGGTATGGAGAGAGAGAGAGAGAGAGAGAGAGAGAGAGAGAGAGAGAGAGAGAGAGAGTCCCACTCTCCCCATGCCTCCGTGTCACCCTTCTCTTCTGTCTCCCTTCCCCCTTCCACCTCTTCCCTGAAACCTTCCTTACCACCACCCCCGCTACTCTCCCCCCCCCCCCCCCCAACACACACACACATGCTCACAGTCTATAACAAAATGTGACACAGGTGTGTGCATGCGCTTGCGTGTGTGCATGCGCATGTGTGTGTGTGTGTGTGTGTGTGTGTGTGTGTGTGTGTGTGTGTGTGTGTGTGTTCGTGTGCGTGCCCCTCTCCATCCTTTCTCTCTCTCTCTCTCTCTCTCTCTCTCTCTCTCTCTCTCTCTCTCTCTCTCTCTCTCTCTCTCTCTCTCTCTCTCTCTGTAGGTGTTGGGTAGGATGAGAACACAACATGTGATGGAATAGATGATTGATTCCTCTGTGGCGACTGCATCACACACACACACACACACACACACACACACACACACACACACACACGCGCGCGCGCGCACGCACGCCACGCACGCACGCACGCACGCACGCGCGCACGCACGCACGCACATACACACACACACACACACACACACACACACACACACACACACACACACACACACACACACACAAAGCGCGTAAACCACCGGGAGTTACGGTATTATCGGTGTCGGATGGCAAGATTACAGTCTTCATTTGAACATGATCTCTGGGACAGAGACAGAGATGGGGGTTGAGGTGGAAAAGGGAAGAGAGAGAGAGAGAGAGAGACGGGGGGGGGGGGGGGAGGAGGAGAGGGAGAGACAGACAGAGGGACAGAGAGAGAGACAGAGAGAGGCAGACAGACAGACAGAAAAAGAGAGAGAGAGGCAAACATACAATTTGGACAGAGAGAGAGAGAGAGAGAGAGAGAGAGAGAGGAGAGAGAGAGAGAGAGAGAAAGAGAAGAGAGAGAAAGAAGGTTAGAGAGAGGGAAAGAGAGAGAGAGAGAGAAAAGCGACAGACAGACAGACACAGACACAGACACAGA
>JADBJO010001326.1:62500-65000 GCA_016801955.1 Conus betulinus | reverse complement strand
GTCTGATTCCTTTTTTTCCCACTTTTTTCGCCCCTCCCTTTTTTTGTCTACCGCTTTTCTGTCATTTCTATAGCAGTTTTTGCTTGTTGTTTTGTTGTTTGGGTTTTTCTTTTCTGTTGTTTCTGTCATCGGTTTTTGTTTGTTTGTTGTTTTTTTGTTTGTTTGTTGTTTTTTTTTACTTTCATCCCTTCTGTATTTACTTTTCTTTCTTTTCTTTCCTTTCCTTTTCCTTTCTTCGTTTCTTTCTTTCTTGCTTTTGGGTTTTTTTTTCGTTCTTTCTTTTCTTTCTTTCTTTTTCTTTTTTCTTAAAGTGTCTTAATTTTTTTTGTTTTCTTCCTTATATTCTGTTGTCTTTTGTGTTGTCTCTCTCTCTTTCTTTCTTTCGTATTTCTCTCTCTTTATTGTTTTCTTTTTCTTTCTTTCATTTTTTTTTTTTATTGTTTGCCTTTATTTCCTTCCTTCTTTCTTTCTTTTTCTTTTTTTCTTTCTTTCCTATGTATTCTTTCTATCTTTTATTTTTTTTCTTGATTTTCCCCCTTCTGTATTCTTTCTTTTCACACACACACACACACACACACACACACACACACACACACACACACACACACACACACACACACACACACACACATACACACACGAATTCAAAGAGATGATCACGTGAATGGAGACAAGATGTCCGAATTTCACACATTTACAGTGACCGGATGGCAATGTTGTATACAACAGCAACATACAGTACAGTATTGCACGGTATGACAAACAAAGCAGCACAATAAAACTCAATGAAAACAATACGTGCTATGAAGTGCAAAACACAAAACAGTACAAAACACAAAACAGTACAAAACACAAAACAGTACAAAAACACAAAACGGCACAACACAATACTGAGCATTACAACACAAACACAGTGCCAAGAAGTTTTCAGCCACGCAAGACGTACAAAAAGAGCTCCGTACAATACAAGAGAAACACCAGCGCAATAGCAGATTAACGATGTAAGAATACAACACAATCCGGCACTAACACAAAGCAGCACAACGTATTTACAAACCGTCCAAATGTATGCAAAATTAAGCAGCGCCAGACCATTCATTCAAAACAAAACAACACACAGCAAAGGCAACAAGCTTACAACATGGTACAGTGCAGTATGAGAGAAAACGCTGCAGTGCAATGAAAATACAATTAAAACTAATTGTAGTCCAATGCAGAACTACACGACACAAAACAATACAACACATCATACCATGATGCAGTGCAGCATAATCCAGTCTAACCCAGTACAGGTAGTAAGTAAATAAACCACAACAACAAACCAATAACGACACAACGCAGTACAGTAAATTGCAGCACAGTGCTGTACAAAACAGGAAGACACAATGCAATACAATGCAATGACGATGACGATGGAAGAAGAAGAAGCAGAAGAAGAAGAAGAAGAAGGAGGAGGAGGAGGAGGAGGAGGAGGAGGAGGAGGAGAGGAGAAGAAGAAGAAGGAGGAGGAGGAGGAGAGAGAGAAGAAGGAGGAGAGAAGAAGAAGAAGAAGAAGAAGAAGAAGAAGAAGAAGAAGAGATGATGATGATGATGATGACGATGATGATGACGACGACGACGACGCCGATGACTACAACAATCAGATAAATAGGAAAAAACAAAAGAAACGTAACACTCCCAAAGGACACCAACTAGGTGCCACTGATGCTCACTGCTGCAGCGCTGTTCCCGCCTCTTCTGCCCCTCCACCTGGCAGGCCGACTGCTTGCAGCCTTGAACCAGCCCCACGATGCCCGGGGCCTCCCCTCCTCCTCCCCCTCCTCCCAGCTTGTCCGGGTCCAGGCGCAGGTGCAGCACGGTGCGTTTGGCCATTCCCTGCAGCAGACGAAGCGGAGTGAAAATGCCGATGTCTCCATCTACCAATCAGAGCGTGTTACTAATTTTGCTGCGTGGGGGGCAAAAACAATGGCTGACTATAATTAAAAAGGAACGACAACAACAACAACAACAGATTTACTCTTGGACCTCCAGTTCGTTGAGACGGCATTTATCTCGTTCATGTCGAAGATGAAGGGGATTTTAAAGGCAAAGAAGCTGAGTTGGACTGTAGAGTGTTTAAACGTTACCTTAATCTTGTCTCTGTTCTTGTTCATAACATGGCCTGTGTGTTTCATCCATTTCCATTCACTTCTTGCTGATTGAGAGCGAGAGACATCGGCATTCACCCTTTGGAAGGAACATCGATAGATGGATATCCATCAGTACATATACTGGCAGCAAACATGAACAAGTACGGCAAAAAAAAAAAAATAATAAAAAATATTGTGTTCACAGCAATGTACCCGTGATTTTTCATTGTTTCAGTGACGAAGGAATTGTAAGCCTGCAATTGTTTTTTTCTGACTGCTTATCTATTTGTTCAGCATAATTCTTCACTTCTTCCTACTTCCTTTTTCTTCGATCCTCGGTCAAAACTCGAAATAGGATGTCTTCTTTTTTC
>JADBJO010001326.1:52500-57500 GCA_016801955.1 Conus betulinus | reverse complement strand
TGTGTGTGTAGTGTGGATCGGTGGTGTGGGGTCTGCAATATGGGTCTGTGGTGTGGATCTGTAATGCGGATCTGTGGTGTGGATCTGTAATGCGGATCTGTGGTGTGGATCTGTGCTGTGGGTCTGTAGTTTGGATATGTAGTGTGGATCTGTGGTGTGGATCTGTGGTGTGGGTCTCAAATGTAGATCTGTGGTGTGGGTCTCAGATGTGGATCCATGGTGTGGATCTGCGGCGCAGATCTGCGTTGTGCATCTGTGGTCTGGACTTGTGGTGTGGATCTGTGGTGTGGATCTGTGGAGCGGATCAGGGAGGATCCATGATCAGTTGGACCATGGCTGAAGCCGGTGCTCTCCCAGGTGTCCTGGCCACAAGACACCAAAGACACTTTTGATGCCTCTCTGTGTTCAGTGTATCACCATTATCAACGTAGTTTACTTTAGCTGCTTCTTTATCATTAGTCTTCTTTGTTTGCTTTAGAGTAGCAAGAAACTCTAGGAAGAGCTTCACAGCAGGTCTTCAGTGAGGAAACTCCTTACTCGAAAGCAGGCAGGTCACAGCCACATGACTTTTCAACTCTCTTCCACTGTAAGATTTTTTAAAATTTTGCCTGGCTATGCCGGAATAAAAAACCAGCAACTTGTAGCAGGGTAGACGGATGTCTTACCCACCGCGCGTATCTATCACCTGCACTCAGCTGGGTAATTCCAACCCTTTGAAGATCTTCCCTTCAGTTCAATAGTGATACTTGTCCGTTCTCGTTGATAACCCTCCGAGGTTTGCTCTTCGGGAATGTACACTGCGTCGGCTATCATACACTGGTCGCTGACCTTCAAGTTCCATCACGTTGTTCTTGTCAGTCTGTGCAGCCACTCAAGGACAGTGAGAGATAGGTTTGTACAACAGGTAGGGTGTTGTGGTGGATCCAGACAAAGATGTGGCTCTGATTTATTTGACCACTTGCCACAGAGCAGGTTCTCTCGCGCTGCCAGCCACAGCAAGCCCTGGGTTTCTTGTGGTGCTTCATTCTGAGGCTGGGAATAATGTTTTCTTGAGAGGCTGCTCCAGAGCTTGTTTGTCCGACGTGAGGGTCCCTTCTTCTTCTTCTTCTTCTTCTTCTTCTTCTTCTCTCTTCTTCTTCTTCTTCTTCCGTGTACACCCACGGTCAACATTTTGACCATTATCGGCGTTAAATTCCCTAATTTGGGCTACTCGAATATTTTCCTTACGAAACGAACCGCAAGAGGTGTCTGTAGAAGTAGTCTTGGGTTTTGTTCGTTTTTTGCTTCGTCTCTGTGTTGATGTCGCCTTGAAGAGGGCACTGCGCTGCACTTTCAGGTCTTCTTCGCAGAGCTTCTGTAGCCTCTCTCCTCGGCTTCTGAGGCAGCCTTCAACTGTTTCTTAAGATTCCTCTTTCTCTTCCAAACATCAATCTCTCGCAGGCGTCTGGATTTTTGAGGAGGTGTCTTCGTCCTTGGTTCTTTCATTCAATAGATGTCTTCACAAGTATCGTATACAATGTCTCCAAATCCGGCTAGCTGTGCTCCTGTGTGATCTTTCCTATTGGTGTACCCAGTTTGTGGACTATGGACTGTTATGTCATCTATCTTTTTCCCCATTCTCGTTTGCACTTGCCGGGTGGATAGCTGAGTTTCTGGCGCTTGGCATCCAGAGCCCATGCAAATTCTTCGTCTGAATAATCAGCGTGGATGTCCTTGGTACTGTGGTTTGAATCCTGGCCTCAGTTATCCTGTATCTTATCTGTTGGCACAGTGCATCCCTTTTTCGCCTCATGCATACATGTTCTTTATTTCTAGTCCGTCTGGATTTCCATTTGAAATTTTGTTTTTTTTTTTTTCTTTCTTCCCTTTCGGTGAATCCTGGAGAATCTTTACACACACACACACACACACACACACACACACACACACACACACACACACACACACACACACACACACACACACACGTTTATATATATACATTATATATATATATATATATATATATCAAAAATACTGTTAAAAAGCCTAATAAAAATTTAAAGGTGCTCAACCCCTTGGGGAGCAAACATCTGTTTCGGTGAATAAAAGGAAGTTTTAAAAAACTGGAAAATCATGAAAAGGGCATCACCATACAACAACATTTCAAAAAGATGTAACCTATGCTTAACAGAAAAATGGTTTATACTATGCAAACGACATCTAGCACCCTAAACACCAAAATAGAAATAGTAAACAACTGTTAAAATAAGGTATTAAAAGGAAGTTTTAAAACTCCCTTTTAATACCTTATTTTAATATATATATATATATATATATATATATGTGTGTGTGTGTGTGTGTGTGTGTGTGTGTGTGTGTGTGTGTGTGTGTGTGTGTGTGTGTGTGCACTAGTGGCAAGTAGGCGAAATGTGGGAAGCCAGCCCCTGGAGCCCATGAATCTGGGCTTTCCCAGTGTCGTCCGGTCTTTCCCGGAAGTCAGTAGTCTGGCCATGAGTCTGTAAGAAAAAAAAACTGTTGGGAGTGCTTGACTGCAGACCTTCAGAGAAGAACCCCCATCCCCACCCTACCCCCACCCCACCCCCAACCCCCTCAGACAAGTGCTTCGACCCGAAACTCCTTATACTTTACTTGGGGGTCGATTTGCATCGAAGTCATGACTCCTAGCTGCCCTTCTGTCGCCAGGATATTTTTTTTAGTTGTTGCTGCTGCCGGAATCCGAACCAGCAAGTTCTAGCTGGGTTGGCGTCCCAGGCTGATACTCTATTGGACGGGTATCATACCCACATCGCTATCGGGCACCTGTTCTGAGTTGGGAACTTTGTGCCTCATGAAGTTCAATTGTGTTCCTCATCGATGAGGTCCAGCAGTCTTCTAGTCAGAAATCCTGAGCTGTTTGATTAGAAATCATTCTGAATACTGTACGAATAAACAAATAGTAACGTAGCATCTCTTTGTGGTTCAAAAAGAAAATGGAAATTAAAAAAAAAGGGGGGCAGGGAATTATTGTTTAACTGGCAAAATCGCGACCATGACTGTGAAGGCGATGTCTGGATAGAGCTGAATACATTTGCTTAAATAAAAAAAACAAACAAAACAAATAAGTAAACATCGATGACAAGGAAAGAAGAAGAACACACATGGAAAAAAAAAAGAGTTCCTAAGGCAATATCCGATTAATGAGAAAGTTAACAACACGGCTAAAGGCCTGAGGGAATGCAGGAGGAGGAGGAGGGAGGAGGAGGAGGAGGAGGAGGAGGAGGAGGGAATGGTGAGGGTGGAGAGGATATGGGGGGTACATCTGAGAGAGTGACTGGGTGTTTACATGAACACGTCTGACAGTTCAATACTGTTTTGGTACTTTTCATTCATTCATGAAAGATGCTTTATCATGTATGAGCCGATGTCCACATGAAACACGGTTTAATGTTACCCACCTGTAGCGTTTGTTTATTATGATGCCTATGTGTAATAACTATATTGTATGATGCTCACATGTTGTATTGTAACGAAGTGAAGCCCATGTATAGAATGTGCAAGGTAATAGGACTACCTGTAGCGCTTGTATGATACAATGCCCATGCATAGCATTCGCATGCTATAACGCTCACATTGGGATTTCTATGAAATGGTGGTCACGTGTAATCTTTGTTTGATACTATGCATATATGTAGAATTTATATAACTTGATGCACACATGTGACATTTGTATATGATGCCCACGTGTACCATTTGCACACAATGCCCACAAGTAGTGCTTGTATGATGTGCTGCCTGCATGCAGCGTTTGTGTGATAGGAGGATATGGATGTGATTCCTGTACGTAGCATTTGCTAATGATGCCACATGCAGCATTTGTATATAATGGCCACATCTAGCATTTGTATGTAATGGCCACATCTAGCATTTGTATGTAATGGCCACATGTAGCATTTGTATATAATGGCCACATTTAACATTTGTATATAACGCCACATCTAGCATTTGTATAAAATGCTCACATGTAGCATTTGTATATGGTGGCCACATCTAGCATTTGTATATAATACTCACATGTAGCATTTGTATATGGTGGACACATCTAGCATTTGTATATAATGCTCACATGTAGCATTTGGATGATTTGATGCCCACATGTAGCATTTGTATGACACGATGCTTACGTGTAGCATAACGTGACACGATGCTCACGTGTAGTACAATGTGATATGATGCCACGTGTAGCACTGTGTGATATGATGCCCACGTGTAGCACTGTGTGATATGATGCCCACGTGTAGCACTGTGTGATATGATGCCCACGTGTAGCACTGTGTGATATGATGCCCACGTGTAGCACTGTGTGATATGATGCCCACGTGTAGCACTGTGTGATATGATGCCTATGTGTTGCATTTGTACGAAATGCCCCCCTCGTACTTCTTTGCATGATAGGATGCCCACGTGCAGCATTTGTATATAATGTCGACACGTAGCATTTGTGTAACTTCATGAACACATGTAACATTTGCAAAATGTGATTGCCATGCGTAGCATTTGTATATGGCACCCGCGTCTAGCATTTAAATGAACCGACGATCACACGTAACATTTGTATGACTTGATGCCACCGAGTTCCTTTGTTTGATATGATGCCCACTGTGGGATTTGTTTATGGCGCCCACTCGAAGCATTTGTGTGATATGATGTTTATGCGTAGTAATTTTGAAATATAGTGCACTTGTTCAGCATTGATATATAATGCCCACAGGTGGTATTTGTATGACATGATGCTCATGGGAATTATTGTTGTACGATCTCACATGTAACATTTTGATATGATACCCATGAGTGTCATTTGTATATAATGCCCGCACTTTGCACTTGTATGATATGATGCTCATGTGTAGGATTCCTATCGTTCTGCTACATGGGGGGAGTGAAGGAACAAAAACCTGGGAGAGAGATGAAGGGGAAGGAAGAGAGACAGACAGACAGACAGACGGACGGACGGACGGACG
>JADBJO010001326.1:40000-47500 GCA_016801955.1 Conus betulinus | reverse complement strand
AGGGACACCTCGTTCCTTTGTTTAAAAAAATTATTAAAAAAAAAAAAAAAAAAAAAACGACAACAACGACAACAACGACAACAAACAAACAAAAAAAGCATGAAAGAACGAACGAATAAGTTAACGAATAGCCACGCAGCAAATTAAAAAAAAAAAAAAAAAAGAAACAAGACGTGCTGAATTTTAAGCCAGGTGATGGTGAACATGGAAATAAAAGCTTCTTTTAACATATAAATGCTATTATTGAATTTGAAAAAAAAAAAAAAAACAACAACAACAGTAACAAACAGCCAGGTAGCAAACTGACCAGGACGAAGAGCGCTGAACTTTAAGCCAGGTGATGGTAAACATTGAAGTGAAAAACCTTTTAATGGCATACAAATGCTGTCATTCGAACGACCACACCTGCCTCGCCTTCCAACAGTGATACCTGCGGAATTGGTCTTTACATACAAATACCGTTATCGGACCAAACAAAAAAAAAATTAAAAAAAGAAAGAAAAAAAAAGAGAAAAAAAAAAAAAAGAAAGAAAAAGAAAGGAAGAAAAAAGAAAGAAAAGAAAGAAAAGAAAGAAAGAAAGAAGAAAGAAAGAAAAAGAAAGAAAAAACAAACAGATGTACGAACAGCTAGGTGTAAACAGACAAGGTAGGAGAGGAGATGAATTTTAAGCCAGGTAAAGGTAAACATTCCAATGAAAACCTTTTTTTTTTTTTTTTTACACACACGTGCTACCATAGAACAACCAGCCACTCCTGCCTCACCTTCAGACGCTGGTATCTGCGGAAGGGGTCCAGCTCCTTGGCGTCATCGTAGTCCCTGCTGAGCTGCTCCACACCACCTGCCGGAGCTTCTTGTGTTCCCGCTGGGCGGCCTCCAGCTCCATGCTCAGCGCCTCGTTCTCCCCGCCGGACCTCGTCCGTGGCGGAGGTGGCTGGCTAGCAAGAGAGACGTCAGACTCATGGTTAGTCCGCCACCAGGTCGTTCAGGCAGGCTGCGCACACGGCGTTGTGGGTCACACCGGCTGGACAATTCTTTGAGTTGCAGTGACAAGATGTTGAAGCTCTTTGGCTTGCAGTGACAAGGTGAGATGTTCTTTGGCTTGTAGTGACAAGGTGAGATGTTCTTTGGCTTGTAGTGACAAGGGGAGAGGTTCTTTGGCTTGTAGTGACAAGGGGAGAGGTTCTTTGGCTTGCAGTGACGAGGTGAGAGGTTCTTTGGCTTGCAGTGACAAGGTGAGATGTTCTTTGGCTTGTAGTGACAAGGTGAGAGGTTCTTTGGCTTGCAGTGACAAGGTGAGATGTTCTTTGGCTTGTAGTGACAAGGTGAGAGGTTCTTTGGCTTGTAGTGACAAGGTGAGATGTTCTTTGGCTTGTAGTGACAAGTTGAGATGCTCTTTGGCAGTGCAAGTGACAAGTTGAGATGTTCTTTGGCTTACAGTGACAAGTTAAGCTGTTCTTTGGCTTGTAGTGACAAGTTGAGATGCTCTTTGGCTTGTAGTGACAAGGTGAGATGTTCTTTGGCTTGTAGTGACAAGTTGAGATGTTCTTTGGCTTGTAGTGACAAGGTGAAAATGTTTTTGTGGCTGACAGTGATAAAGGTGAGATGTTCTTTGGCTTACAGCGACAAGGTAAGTTATTCTTTGGCTTGCAGTACACTTTGCATTAGATATGAATATCTTTGGCTTACAGTCTTACAGTACACTTTACCTAAGATGTGAAGATCTTTGGCTTACAACATACTTTACACAAGATGTGAAGATCTTTGGCTAACAGCACACTTTACATAAGTTGTGAAGATCTTTGCCTTACAGTACATTTTGCACAAGGTGTGAAAATCTTTGGTTTTGCAGTACACGTTGCATAAGGTGTGAAGATCCGTGGCTTAAAGTACGCTCTAGAGAAGGGTGTAAAGATATTTGGCTTACAGCACACCTTACATAACGTGTAAAGATCTATGGCTTACAGTAAACTTTCGGTTAGAGGGAGATGGTCTTTAGCTTACAATGCACATTCATACAAAACAGATGTTTTAGGCTTACAGAATACTCTAAATAATTTTTAAAGTTTTTATTTATCTAAAAACACTTCAGACAAGAGGAGATGTTCTTCGGATTAAAGTACATTTGTTATAGTGCAGAGAGTTTTTTTGGCAGACAGTACATTTTACATAAGGTGGAAAGCTCTTTGACTTACGGTACATTTCATATAAGGTAGAAAGTTCTTTGGCTTATGGTACATTTCATATAAGGTGGAAAGTTCTTTGGTTTACAGTACATTTCATATAAGGTGGAAAGTTCTTTGGTTTACAGTACATTTCATATAAGGTGGAACGTTCTTTGGCTGACAGTACATTTCATGTAAGGTAGAAAGTTCTTTGGTTTACAATGCAATTCATATAGGCTGGGAAGTTCTTTGACTTACAGTGCATTCATACAGGCTGGGAAGTTCTTTGGCTTAGAGTACATTCATATAGGGTGGGAAATTCTTTGGCTTACAGTACATTTATAGAGGGTGGAAAGTTCTTGGGCTGACGGTACACTTTCGACACCATGGGAGTTCTTTGGTTGACACTGCTCTTCAGACATGGCTATCAATGCACTTCGGGCAACGTAAGCAGTTCTTTGGCGAACAGTGCATAAAAGACGAAATGGAAAGTCCTTTGGCTTGTTGTATATTTAGAAACGCTGGGGTGGACGTATAGGAATTTAACAATGCAGAGATATCTCCAACGCTAATTGGAAAAAAATATATTCTATCAGTGCTTGCTATATGCTGCTACGTGTCAAAATGAATCTGACCGCAAACATTGATCATATTTAAAACATGTTTCCGTAGGCTTGAGTAGATTAGCTAGGCCGAGACTCTTTGGAAGTGAAATGACGATACATGTCATCTTCTCTCTGTTGTTGTCTGTTCTTCTGTCTTGTCCCTGCACAACCACAGAACACAAGCAGGGCTCCCACTGCCCTGGCTTGTTTAGAGACACAGCACACACAGGTTGGTGAAGAAGTCTTGATTAACTCTATACTATGACAGCGTCCCGCAAGGTTCCACGCTTCTGACAATTCTCTTACGCTAGAGAGAGAGGAAAGCACTTCCGTGTTACCAGCAGAACTCTGTGTGTGTTTTGTTTTCTTATGATCAATTGTTTCTGCATAGTTTAATCACTGTTTTGTTTTGTTTGTGTTCGGTTTGCACTATTGTTAAGAAGGAAATAATCAAGATACTAAATGAACTGTTCCTTAGTTGTTCTTGATGGATTTTTTTTTTTTTTTTTGGGGGGGGGGGGGGGGGGAGGGGGGGGGGGGGAGAAAAGAAAAAGGTGCATCAGCAACGAGGCTACATATTCTTGTAAAGTATCTGACAGTAACACGATTCGGTATAGATCAGCAAATTCGAAACGAAAGAAATCCGGCTCTGTTTTAATTGGATCAATTCAGTCCAGCGACATACAGAAAACTACGCGTTTGCGTTGAGATATAAATGAGGAGAAAAGGTCTTCGTGGTAGACAAAATTTGCCCTGTAATTAGTCACACACCAGCAGGTTTCCTAGGACACTGAACACACCAGTTAGTCACCAGTTTAGCCTGTAGTGACGGCTACAAGACACATGGCTGTCGGACACACGGCTGTAAGACACGTTGCTGTGGAACACATCACCGTGAACCCGGAACCCTCAGAACGGCAATGAGCACGATGACTGCTGGCGCCTCGGCCTGCCAAATCTGCAACGTCTGTCAGAAGTGGCCGCCAGCGATTCTTGTTTAACTTTATCGACCCGTACAAGGTGTCGACTTGTCCAGCCACGAGCCGGCAGGAACCAGAGCCGCCCCCCCCCCCCCCCCCCTTTCTTTTTTTAAAAGCGTGCCCCACATGGTCCATTAGGATCCTTCCTTCCCCCGCTGTGCTCTCAGGGAGGCTCCTTTCCACTAATGTCAGCTTTTCCAACTCGGTCTCCCTTTGAGCAGCCAGGGAGACGTCCTAATTAAAACAGTGGTCTAAGCCGTTGAGAATTTGTGCCCACACCTGCATTAGAGTGTAATGAACGAAGCTAAACAACTTTTTTTTTTTTTTTAGTATGGATTAAGAACATGCTCCCTAGAGTATTCTCATGACTTAAGAAACGTGCTTCATTAACAAAGGAGAAAATAGAAATTAGAATACAAAGATACCTTTTCTGTGATGTTGTCTCTTCATAGCAATTACCCTTTCTTTTTCTTGTAAGCTGGCATAATTCTCAAGACGGTGTGTTTTTTTTTCTAATAATTTTGCAGGAATGTTGGTGGCGATTGCTCCCTGGTATAGCAGCTTCAAAGAGTAGATCTGTGGTAGATGAGATACGTAGTCTCTATACACAAAAGCACGATGTTTTCCTATCATTTATTTATTACTTTTGTGTGCATTATTACAGGAAACATTCACACAGACTGGGTTCTAGTCAGCGTGCTCTAGGGCCGAACCAATAATAACAAGGGGTACTGAAGTATGTAAAGCTCAATATTTCTACATTAACTCAGCGCTGTTTCTGGTAAGACTGATAGTTCTTAGTATGGAGAGAAAAGAACGCATAACGCATTTTATCCTACAACGAGTTTGCTTTATTCTACAAAAACAAAATGTCCCCAGAGAGGATGAGGTGACAGGCAGTTACAGAGAGCGAGAGTAATCGTAGAATCAAATGGTGCTGAAACGCTGGGCCCCCACAAAAGGGTTCAGGACAATGTCAGTCTGTTCCAGCACTTCAGGCGACTGAAGACAAGATGGTGCCTTCCAGATCAGGTCCATCAAAGTTTTGTCCACCATCACGATGCCAGCCAATGAATGGCCGTCCTACTGTCCTCCCTCACGCTGCTACAATTTATTCATGTCCTTCGAATGAAGGGGGAAGGGAGGGAGGGAGGGGAGGGAAGAAGGGGGGAAAAGGGAGGGTGGAGTAACACAAAAAAGAGGATGCGACTGAGCTTTTGGCATGTGTCCATGTCAGATTTTGTCTACGGCACTTATGCAGTCATGACTCTTTTGTTTTCTTCACACATACCCCACCTTGTCTCGACCTCTTTCAAATCCTCCCCACCACTCTCTCTCTCTCTCTCTCTCTCTCTCTCTCCATATATATAATATATATATATATTTCTTGTCTGTTGTGGTTTTTAAACTCTCTGTTAATATATATATATATATATATATAATATATATATATATATATATATGCTGAACATTAAGTAGTGGGGGAAAACAAGTGCAGGTTAACAATTCTTCCATCATTATAGTAATGATTTGGCAAAGATTTGAAATGGAGAAAGAAAAAAAATTGAAGATGAAGGAAATGGGAAAATGTATATCATAACTATGAAAAACCTTTCACTAGCTGCATGAGGAAAAAACTATCGCAGTCCCTCTCGAAAGCAGATCTATATGTATCGCCTGCTCCGAAGCCTATATATATATATATATATGTGTGTGTGTGTGTGTGTGTGTGTGTGTGTGTGTGTGTGTGTGTGTGTGTGTGTGTCCCTTTTACGACATGTACCCCAAATAGTACCAAAGCTGACAATCGAACCTCAAGCAGCAAAAAAAAAAAGAATATCTCACACCACCGACCTCCCCCTCTCCCCCCCCTCACCCCCTCCGCCCCAAGATATAATTGAGAGAGAGGAGAGAGGGAGAGAGAGTAGAGGAGAGAGAGAGAAGAGAGGAGGGAGGGGGAGATTGAGGGGGAAGGGAAGGGGAGATGGGGATGATTGAGGGGCAGGTCAGGAAGTCAACTTTTGAAGCCTGTCCCGCCAGCTGGCTGACGCTCCGTGGAACCAGGGAGGCCACAGAAGCAGACGACAGGCTGACCTCTGCAGTCCCACGGACGGCACCGCTTCTGTTTGGCATGCATGGCTCTCTGACGACGGCAACGGCACCACAGCAAAGACAGCTCCACAGACAGTTCCACTGACAGCTCCACTGGAACAAACCTCTGGCACGAGAGGCGTGTGGGGGGAGGAGGAAAGGGATGGGAAGGGGTGGAGGGCCAGTGGGAGGGGGTTGTGGGAGGAGGAGGAGGGGGAGGAGGAGGAGGAGGCGGGAGGAAGAGATTGCAAGGAGGGAAGGGGAAAGGTGAGGGGGGAGGGGGGAAAGGGAGGGCGGTGGAGGTGAGGAGGGGGAAATTACAGGTTGGGTGACTGGGCACGAGAGGCGGCCCCTGGGAGGTGAGGAAAGGGATGGGAAGGGGGGTGTGGGGGGGTGTTTTGTCGAGGAGGAGGCGGGTGTGTGAGTGGGGGGGGTTGTGAGGTGGTGGAAGGAGAGGTGTTCCCAGTGCCAGTGGGAGGGGCGGGGGTCCTTCGGTTGTGGAGGAGTGAGGAGGGGAGGGGGAGGGGTGTGACGAGGAGGAGGCCGGGAGGAAAGAGATTGCAAGGGGGGAAGGGGGGAAAGGGGGTGAGGAGGTGAGGGAGCTGAGAAAAATACTGGGGGTGGGGGGGGGTGTGAGGTCGTGCCCATTTGCCTACGGAGGGCGAAGTATCTTTGATCAAATCTGGTCTTCTTGATCAAATCTGTCTGTCTGTCTCTGTCTGTCTGTCTGTCTGTCTCTCTCTCTCTCTTTCTTTCTTTGTGTGTGTGTGTGTGTGTGTGTGTGTGTGTGGTGTGTGTGTGGTGTGGCAAAGCGCGTAATATTTGTCAAACCTTTCAGCAGATTGTTTACTTTCTCAGGTGAAGTGAGCACTTACAGTCATTGCTAATGAATTCAGTAAATCACGTGTGTTCAGTGAGTGCGTCGAATAAGAGCAACATGCCTTCTCTTGTTAGTCTTTGTGGACTCGCCAATAACACAACACACTATGCCACATCCAAAAGCGTTCACACACATCTACATAAACAAACTGCAACCACACTGTTACCTCCTGGAAAACAAAAGTGACGGCAAACCTCTGGCCACAAAAAAAAAAAAGAAAAAGAAAAGCGACAAAAACGAAAACGCCAAAAACCTTTGTTATATCAGGCAGTAAACGTACCCTGTATCTTGTTGTTGTTTTTTTTTTACCATTCCAGCATATATTTATTATAAAAGTACAGTAACAGACCGATTATGAACGTAGCTGTACACTATGAACAGAAATACATCATCTTCTTCAAACTATTCTAACACTTGCAGCTAATTCAGTTTCCTAGGCGGACACTAATACGATTCATAAAAAAAAAACACCCAGTTATTGACTGTATAAGATAGAAAGAGCGGATAGGAGTATAGAGAACTACAGTAAATGGGTCTTGATCGGAGATTTGCCCTTTCTCTTATTTCAAACTTTTGCAATGTGTATGTCAGTTTGCGTGTTTTATGGCCTGTATCTGTGTGACTGATAAGTGTATCAGTTGGTCAAAAAATTTTACTCGTCAGTTTCAAAACCAACGAGGAACACACACACACACACACACACACACACACACACACACACACACACACACACACACACACACACACACACACACACACTCACTCATTCACCCACCCATCT
>JADBJO010001326.1:17500-32500 GCA_016801955.1 Conus betulinus | reverse complement strand
TGACGCCTCTTGAGATCAGCTTCATTCTCTGGTCTTTAGATGACCTCCGGCCCTCGAATTCAAACCTGGTGAGGTGGGGGAAAGTCAGATGATCTGGCGTGTCCGCTCTGTCAGGGACAATATTCAGAAGAAAAAAAAAAACCGACAACAGTGGAACTGGTCCTGAGTTCATACAAAGCAGTGCTAACTTGGAGACAGCACACGTGGAGACGTAGCCGAAGGCTTAAGGAGACAGCCCTGCCAGGGGAAAACACTACATCAGACACGACAGAGGACTACAGATCGTGATCTGGAACAGCAGCGACATTGAGCGCATGGAATCGGGGGTTTGCTGGCTGGGACGGATGACGGAGATTCCAGACCTTCCAGAATAGGAAAAACTCACGAGATCATTATGAGGAGTGGCAATTTCACTCACGATCATTTAAACACTTGATTCTGATTGAACTTACTGTGCCATACGAAAGCAGAGTGGCAATATGGATCAAGCTCACATTCACAAAATTTACAAATATGTCAGTCTAGCCAGCAGCTGAAGGAATCTGGCTTCCTCGACGTAGAAGTAGGCCAAAGGGGCTTGCAATCTCATCAGCTTTTGATCTCATGATACAGGTCGTGTTCTCTGGTGAGAAGAGGACCAGAATCCCCGCGGCAACGGCAGAGGCAGCTGAAAACCGTTCCAGCTGGATCCAGTCAAACATGAGCAAAAGTGGAACTTCATGAGGCTAGAAATTTCTAACCTACAACAGGTGATTGATAGCGATGTGGAAAAGACATCCCTGACAAAAAGACAGCATCGTGAGACGCACACCTATTAAAAAAAAAGTCGCTGGTTCGATTCAGGGCCTAAGCACTTCTGTGATGTGTGTTCCTTCTCTGAAGACCTGTATCGTATATATATATATATATATATATATATATATATATATATATATATATATATATATATATATATCAAAGATGAAAAAAGAGAGCATAGAGCAAAGAAAACGTTTTATCCATATTTTTTCTCTTTTACATTTCTCTCCGCTCCCCCCCCCCCCCCCCCCCACTCCCTTAATTGTATTTGTGTGAAGGCGTGTGTGTGTGTGTGTGTGTGTGTGTGTGTGTGTGTGTGTGTGTGTGTGTGTGTGTGTGTGTGGGTGTGCGTGTTCGTGCTTGCGCGCGTGCATTCTTCTGTGTGTGTGTGTGTGTGTGTGTGTGTGTGTGTGTGTGTGTGTGTGTGTGTGTGTGTGTGTTGTTGTTGTTGTTGTTGTTGTTGTTGTCTTCAATTTAACGTCTATCCACATAGTGATATTAGACGGGTGTGTGTGTGTGTGTGTGTGTGTGTGTGTGTGTGTGTGTGTGTGTGTGTGTGTGTGTGCTGTGAGCGTGTATGCGTCAATGTGTCTGTGAGAGTGTGAGCGCGAACGCGCATGCGTGCATGCGTCCGTGTGCTCATGTTTGTGTCTATATATAAGTGTGGGCCACTGTGCACGTGTGTCTGTCTGCCTCTGTCTGTCTTCTCTGCCTCTTTTAGCCGTGGTCAGCATCGCTTCCAAAGGGTTCCTATGAAACCGTCGAGGCAGAATAATCACTCTTCCAAATTCTTCTTAGCAAATGTTATTTTGTTTCATTTCCTTGTCTGTCGCTTCGTCTGTTTGTTTATCTAAGCTAATCATGAGGAGAGACAGAGGGGGGGGGGGGGGGGGGGAGAGGGGGGGAGGGGGTAGAAAGAGAGAGAGAGCGAGTAAGTGATGAGAGAGAGAGGATAGACAGACAGACAGACGGCAGGGAAGGAGGAGGGGGAGAGAGAGAGAGAGAGAGAGAGAGAGAGAGAGAGAGAGAGAGAGAGAGAGAGAGAGAGAGAGAGAGAGAGAGAGAGAGAGAGAGAGAGAGGACGGCTGCATTTTAAAAAAAATAAAACGCAGCACGTGTAGCGTGACTGATTGAAATTCAGGAGAGATGGAGAGGATTCTGTCTCCATAAATCTCCAGGAGATAAAAGGCACAATTATTTTCTTCACAGACGTCCTCTCGTCACAGCCCCTGCTTCCCTCCCTTTTCCTGATACTCCTCTCTTCCCCTTCCCCCCTCTCCCCCTTCCCAATCTTCTCCCCCATTCGCCCCCATTTCTCTCTACTTTCCCCCTCTCCCCCTGACCCCCCCCCCCCCCCCCCCGACTCCCCTCCCCCACCCCCCCCCCCTCCCCGATGTGACAGTGCCCAGACAAGACAGGCACCTGCAGCAGCAGGGTAGAAGACAGGAACCTAGTCTGTCTGCTGCAAACCTTACAGCTGCTTCAACTCTTCCTAAGCTCTCGCAAGCATTCACAGACTATGTCATGTTTGTGACGGGTGTAGCAACAGCAGCGTAACAGTAAAAGCAGTTAAAGTAGCGGCAGTAGCAGCAGCACTAGCACAAGCAGCAGCAGCAGCAGCAGCAGCAGTGATAGTAGCAACAGCATAATAAAACCAGCAAGCAGCAGCAGCCTCAGTAGTAGCAACAGCGGCAAAAGCAGTAATAACAGCAAGAAAGGTTGGGGGTAGTTTAACAGCAGCACTAACAACAGTAGCAGCACCAGCACCAGCAGCACAGTAGCAGTAACAGCAGCAGCAGCAGCAGCAGCAGCAGCAGCAGTAGAAGCGCTGGCTGGTTTGACTCGTGGAATCCACCGGGATCCGCCAATGCTAGATGACCGTGAGGTCAACCGCCAGAATCGGCCCTACCCTTCTGGTGTGCCATTCCCGCTGATGGTTAGTAGTGCCATGACTGTTCCACGGCGAACTGTCCTCAGCCAGGTGCTGTCATGACAGTCAGCCCACGTGGTTCAAAGGCAACCTCAAGGCCTCTATCAAACCCTTCGGAGTTCACGGCAGCTTCTGAAAACAGGCGTCTCTGGACCTTTGCAGCTATGAAGGGAAGCATACCTCTGGCTAAGGGCGGCGCATATCGGATGCTTCTCGGAGGAAAGAGGTCAGCTAGTGGCGAGACTTCCGCTTTCCTTCAGTAACCACCTGGGGGGAAATTTTATCGCCCACAATGGTCTGTTCAGTCACCTCAGGACTCATCAACCCAATCCCCCCACCACCACCACCACCAAAAAAAACAAAAAAAAAGATCACGCCCAGCAAGAGAATGGCGACGGTCATCATGACCCTGTCTAACACCCTTCATTATCCCCCAGTGGATCTGTCAGTGTCCCACATATAGTCCCCTCCCCTCATCCTCACCCCATCCCACGCTGGACCTTATGGTACTCCAAATTGTCCCCCTGAAGGACTTGCTGGGAAATGCTACAATTCTTCCCCAAACTCCTCCACGGGAGATGTCAGTGGCCATGCCGAAATATCCTTCTGGGACTCTGTGTGGAATCTCTCCCTGCCCCTATACTGTTAATGCACTTATGGTCTGAATATAATTTCAACCCCACAATGCCCCATCTTTCGTATAGATAGACAGCTAGACATATAGAATTCCATCTCAAATTCCATCTGTAAATACTCCCCATCGTTCGTACAGATTGCTAGATATATAGACAGACAAACGAACAGACACACAGATTTACAAAATGATAGATAGACGGACAGACAGACAGATAGACAAACAGACAGGCAGATACAGAGAGGCACAGACATAGACGGACAGAGACAGACAGGGAGAGAGAAGGAAAATATCTTACCGTAGAATAGAGTGTTTGTTCAATCCATGTCTGTTTATTACATATTCATGATTAAAGAATAAGACCTTCTTGACTGATTTTCAAAACTAGTCAGAAACAGAAACAGAAGGAAGTGGGGAAGACATTGTCTATTCCGTTTGCATACATTGTTTGTTACATTTTGCATTATGAAAATAGAAGCACCTAATGTTTGAAACGAAGGTATTTTAATAGAATGTACAAGAAAAGAAAAAGAATGATAAAAACTATGATATAACAGAAAAGCATGCCAAAAAACATACAAAACAATCAAAATCTGATAAGCAAACAGAAAAAATTCTGTCAAGAATGACCTTTTCTGGATTAATTGGTGTGTGTGTGTGTGTGTGTGTGTGTGTGTGTGTGTGTGTGTGTGTGTGTTTTTTTTCTCATTCACATAGGACGTCAGTCAATGATCAATGAACGATGTATTCAAATCAGCATTTGCGATTAAATCATATCATGACACAACAACAAATGATCAAGCAATGCCTTTCCTTATACCTGTGTGACATATGCATACGCTGCACCTTGGTGGGTCCATGCTTGCTGCGTGCATCTGTACGCGCGTGCGCTTGTGTGTGTGTGTGTGTGTGTGTGCGTGCGTGCGTGCGTGCGTGTGTGTGTGTGTGTGTGTGCGTGCGTGCGTGCGTGCGTATGCGTGTGTGTGTGTGTGTGTGTGTGTGTGTGTGTGATTGCGCGCGCATGGATGAGTGAGCCAAGTTTTGTGTGTGTGCATGGTTTCGTGCGTGCGTGCGTGGGTGCTTGCATCCGTGGCTCTCTCTCCCTCCCTCCTTCCTCCCCTCTCTCTCTCTCTCTCTCTCTCTCTCTCTCTCTCCTCTCCCTCCAGATATGTAAAGCGCGTTTTGTATGTCTGTGTTATTGTTTTTATGAAGTTTGCCTACGTTGCCATTTCTTATACATTCTGACTTCTTGTCAGATCGGTCTCCAGATTCTGAGGACATACCGAAGAATAAATGTCGGAATGTACAGAAAACCATAAACAAAACCCCAAAACAAAAATCTAATAAGTAAACAAAAACAAAATAACTGTCTGTCAAGAATCATGCTGGGACTAGGATTAGACGGATGTCGGAGAGAACAGTGGGGACAGGGGTAAGGTGGACGAATCGGTGGATATATGACGGACGGACGGAGGAACAGACGGGCGGAGCGAGAGACAGAGGGAGAGAGACAGTCAGACAGACAGAGATTTTGACGGACAGACAGGCACAGACAGAGCGACAGATAGACAGACTTCATCATTGTTGTCGGGAAATTTGACCAACGCTCATTAGTGAAGTGGATGAGAGCCGACACTGCGTTTCCAGACTTTCCACCTGAGCTCCTGGCACCCACAACTCGGCGCTGAGGCCGCAAACAGCGAACATCCTGGTTCTAATGAGGGTCCAATCCTTGACCTATCCACGTCTCTCTCTCTCTCTCTCTCTCTCTCTCTCTCTGTCTGTCTGTCTGTCTGTCTGTCTCTCTCTCTCTGTCTGTCTGTCTGTCTATCTGTCTGTCTGTCTGTCCCCCTCTCTCTCTCTCTCTCTCTCTCTCTCTCTCGCTCGCTCGCTCGCTCGCTCAAAATGGTCTCTATATAACAAAATTTCATCATAGTAGCGATTTCAAACAAGACGCAGATTATATTTCCGTAAGGACTAGTGCTTGTGAAAAATGTCACGATGACGATGATAATAATGCTAATTCTTACAGTGAGCCTTTTATTTGATGATTTCCATTTCTCAAGAAAAAAAAGTGTATGAAGCGTGAGGAACCTTAAACTTAGAAAGAGAGCTGGTCCAGATAAAATTGTAGCAGATATGTTAGACTTTGCGAATTCCAACATAATCGACTTTCTTCTTGCACTGTTTCGAAAGAGGGTTATTTCCTTACAATGGACAAAATCTACGCTTTGTACCATTACATAAAAAAGTGATTTAAATAATCCAGACAGTTATTTTGGTATAGCCCTCACAAGTATTATTAGTAAAGTTGTTCGCACATACTGACTAAGAGATTAACTAACTTGTCAAACAGAAAGAAAAAAAAAAATAGTCAAGGAACAAGCGAGCTTTAGAGCAAAATATAGCACTGTTGACCACATTTTTACGATATTTGCTGTGGTTTGAAAATACTGACTGAAAAAACATAAATGGCTTTTGTAAATGAAAAAAAAAAAAAAAAGCTTTTGACGCTGTCAATCAAAACACGTTACGGAATGCTTTACGAAAAAAAAAAAAAGGTGTGTACAGCAAACTTTGTCGATCCCTTCGGGGTGAAAATGATTCAGTGCTTACCTCTGGACGTAAGAAGAGTGCAAACAGGGATTTTCCCTTCTCTCGTGGGGGTGAAACAAGGTTGTCTGTTTAGTCCAAAAATGCTTTGCCATTTTATAAGTGAATAAGCAGCAGAATTAGCAAGAAAAGGGAAACATGGCATCTAAATTATTCTAATTGTGAACGAGTTTTTAATGATTATTTGCTGATTACGTCATCCTGTCTGATATGCCTTTGGACTTCAGAACCAGCTAGACGTTTAAAAAGAGGAAGCCGATTGACTGTCAACCTCGACAAAAAAAAAAAAACAAACAAAAAAAAACATGGTGTTTTGTATGGGTGGTCACTTGTCTGTCTTGGGCAGATGGTTCTATGTAAATGTTGAACTGAGGGTCATGAATTCTGATCAATACCTTGGGTTATTGTTAACAGCTACATTAAACCCTAATTTAGCATGGTAAACCAATGTGCCGATGATTTGCTATTGACTGAGTATTTTGATTCGGGATTTCGAATGGCCTGATATTATCACACACACACACACACACACACACACACACACACACACACACACACACATAGAGAGAGAGAGAGAGAGAGAGAGAGAGAGAGAGAGAGAGAGACAGAGACAGACAGACAGACAGACAGACAGACAGACACAGACAGACAGACAGAGATAGATAGATAGTAGATAGATAAACGAGACGACTGTCTTATTCTTCCATCTACGCTTACTCGCGATCTTGGTGTCCCATGTCATGAAACTACCATTCCAGCGGTACACACTTCTCCTTGTGTGATGTCTGGAACTCAGCCACAGTAGTTCTGTTCGGCACTTTCTTTCAGAGGATGTGACCCACACCCTCAACTGTGCTTTTGTTCTTCTTTCGTTCTTTCGTGGCTACATTATTACTGCATTTCTCTTCCCGCTGGCTGTCCAAGTCGTCTTCCCCAGTTACAGAAAATGCAGAGCAACACATAGCCAAACTAATTTTCACGTGTTGTATATCCACTCACGTTGCTCCTCTCCTTCGTTCTGTTCACTGGGTTCCCGTTCGAAAACGTATTGATTACAAACTGTCTTTGCTCAGTTTCAAGTCTCTGAATTGCCGAGCTCTTTCATATTTCTCTGATCTTCTCAATCTGTAAACCTCCTGCATGCCTCTTGCGCTCTCCTCTGTTGATACTCATCTCTTTCAGATCCATCGTGTGATCCATACCAAAGACCCCTGGAGAACATTCTTTCTCTTTTCAGTCACCTTCTGCATGGATCACACACACTCTCTCTCTCTCCCTCCCTCCCTCCCTCTCTCTCTCTCTCTCTCTCTCTGCGCTTAGGACAATGTTTGGATTACGGATCATAAATATCCATTATCATTGATTATACTACTGTTATTATGATAATCATCATCATCATCATTATTTTCATCATCATCATCATCATCATCATCATCATCAGTATCATCAACATCATCATTATCATCATCGTCGTCGTCGTCGTTGTTATCATTACCAAACTAAAAATATTTTCCTCTAGGACTATTACATGTGCTGTCTATAACGATTAGTGCAGTGGCCAGAATCATCATTTAACATACCACTTCTCAGTATATCAGTGTGCGTGGATGATGATGATGACGATTACACGATGATGACGACGATATGACGATAATGAAATGAGAATGATGATGATGATGATGATCGATAAATAAGAAAAAGAAAAGTTGTAATTTTCTTCAATGCGGGTGTTCTAGATCTATGACAACCAATATTTGGAAGATAATAAACTAAAATGCTGAAATTGTTTTTTGAAAATTTTCAATAGCAATGATTGAAGAAATAAACATATAACTCTCCGACTATTTCATTGATTTCATTTATCGTAGTTTTGGTACCATTATCAAAGTATCATTCTTCCATTTTCAGTTGATTGCAGCCCAACATCCACCTTCTTTTCCTCACTCTATCCCGTTGAAAAATACTCGTGCGAGCACGCGCTACTCTTGTTCCTAAGTGTCTTCCAATCATTCAGCTCCCTTGGCGGAAATATTTACAGAACGGTCGTCACGATCGATCCTCTGACTGACAGCAGTGGGAATCGTTGACGTCATTTCCTCCCCAAAGGCGGACGTCGCTAACAAGCCGAGGCTTCAGGTGCGAACGGCAAGGCAAGGAATGGTCAGCAACCTCTCGTCCCTCTTGTCATGCGCTGGGTGGCGCAGTGGTACAAACACTCGCTGAAATCCCATTTTAAGATTTGGTGATTGTCAATGTCGGTAACTGAGCATTTATGGTGCATCTCTCTCTCTCTCTCTCTCTCTCTCTCTCTCTCTCTCTCTCTCCGTAAATATTCATAGTTGAACTTAGATCTCTTCGTAAGTCTTCGTAAGTCTCCCCCCCCCCCCCCCCCCCCCCCCCCCCCATCATCTCTCTCTCTCTCTGTAAATATACATAGTTGAACTTGGATCTACTTCGTAAGTCTCTCTCTCTCTCTCTCTCTCTCTCTCTCTCTCTCTCCTCCTCAAGAACCTTATGTTGTAATGTTTTCAGCAGCTGATTTCCAACAAATGGTGTGTCTTGTTTACACAGCCACACCGAAAAAAGTGATTTAAACAACGATGAAAATAATGATGTTTGTAGAAAGCCGTGTCATTTTCAATTTTGAGTTAAAAGCATTGCTTACTGACAGATCCATCTGAGGAGGAAACGAGCAGATTCTTGGGATGATCATCGCACATTCTACTTGTTCTGATGGAACAAATAAATATTCGAGAGAAAAAAAACTGCAGGCAGATAATTCCTTTGTCGTTACGACAATGTGTCCCGCAAAGATTTGTTTGTTTGGGGTTTCTCTGTTGTTGTTTTCTGAAGAAAGGAGACAGGGGTACAAAAAGGGGCATTAAAGGTCTTCTCCCGGGCCTGGTAATAATTCGTTGACAGCAGGTCTACACGTCGTTTAACTGCACGATTGGGTTCTGTTCGCAAAACAGTTTGACGTACAGGTTTAACAAATGACAGAAAAGATTGAACGAAAAACAAACAAACGCTTTGGCTTATCGGCTTACCTGTTCAAACCCAACTTTGAAGTCACCCGTGGAACTGCCTGAATTTATCTGATATGAACAAAATTGATCACGGTTTAACTAAAAAAAAAAAATAGGCATATGATCGCATGTATCACCGAGAGTATACCAGTCACAGAGAGTTGCTAGAGACTAAAGTTAAATCTGATATAGACAGCGCTTGTTCTCTGCCTGGGATGGCCGAAAATACGTGTTGGTAAAAGAAATTGAGAGAGAGACAATGACTTACTATATGCATCACGTAGGACAGCCTTCCCAGTTTCACAGAGTGAGCAGCAAATTGCCTCAACAAAAAAAACATCTCTGTCTTCTCTCTGAATCTTCTCGTTGACTCGGTCGAAAGGTTTCTGGTGTCATTAAGTGTGCTTAATTATCACTGCAAGATCGAGTAGACAGCTACATCGTGTTGATTGGTCCGACTTGCTTCAAGCAGCCAACTCGTTCGAGTGGTTATACTGCTGACGTCATATTCCAACGAAGTTGCTTAGCGATGCGAAATTTGTCAAACATCTCATATATCCCGTGAAGTTGCCAGATCACAACCAGTCTCCAGGGTAGACCTTTAAAGTATAGATATGAAACATTTGACCGAACAACTGCAGATAAATACCTACTTGGTCATGACGATGATGACTTAGCATCTATTTGTTTATGGTTTCTCTCTCTCTCTCTCTCTCTCTCTCTCTCTCTCTCTCTCTCTCTCTCTCTCTCTGTGTGTGAGTGAGTGTGTGTGTGTGTGTGTGTGTGTGTGGTGTGTGTGTGTGTGTGTGTGTGTGTGTGCAGGGGAAAGGTTTTTACAAAAAAGCATTTAAATGCAGATATAAAACTCTTCACAGACAACTGATGAAAACCATCCCAATTCAGTTTATCTCTGCTGTCTCCAGTTCACCTTGAACCCTAGCAACAACTGTATATAACCGACTGTGCCATACATTATTTACAGAACCCTTTAATGTCATAGAGTACTTACTGCCAGCCGTATACAGAGCGAAATTCTTCGAATGTTATGGTAGCCTACCTGGCGATAAAAATACATGTAACTGTCTCTGTGCGAGACATCTGTTCTTTAACGTGCTATCCAAATACATTTTCTAAGACATGAACAATAGCAGGCAGGCATCTTTTATCTTCGTACGATCTTCAGTGCTGTGGACGTGAATATGTGGCAGGTAACAGCAACAAATTCTGCCAAAGAACAGCCGAGGGTTTCGCCCAGCCGTGACTTTGACTCTTAAGAACGCCCTACTTGTCTAAACAACAGTATATCTCATGGTCATTTGCTTTCAAAACAAATACAATTGGCATGCTATTGATTAGAGGCTTCTTGTTGTTGACCGACCGCAGGCAATTAACGATCCTAACCAGTCTGGTGTTGCTGTAGCTGAACAAATACTGTAAATATCATCCGAAATGTACGTCCAGATGTGAAAAAACAGAATTCAACAACAATCGCCGCCATCGTGGTTTCCTTTGCGAACGACCTCTTGGGCCAGTTAGGAAACACTTTGAACGCTCGCGGGAGGCTTGCCATACCCTCTTGGCCGTAGGGACAATGAACTGTCAGAGGTTTACCGTGTCAAAGGCATGGCATGGCAGAAGGCAAAAGCCCATCTCTCTCTCTCTCTCTCTCTCTCTCTCTCTCTCTCTCTCTCTTCGCCGCCTTTAACCTTTCCTGAAGTGAATAAGGTACCCATTTGTTACCGGTTGCACAGAGAAGGTTTTCAAGCAGAGAAAAAAATAACGATTCCGTGTGAAAGTCGAACTCGCGACCGTCAGATCCGCAGGCAAACGCTCTGAGCTCGATGCTTTAACGCCCGTTGTGCTACAGAATGTTGGGCACGGGCAATCCACAGCAGTTTGATGGGTTGAACTTACCAAAGCCCTGTAGGGCATCACCAATGCAAAGGAGAGACGAGACGCCTGAAAGGTGACAGGGGGTGGGAAGCGTGGTGGAGGGCAGAGAGGAGGGGTGAGGTTGGGGAAGGGCGTTACTGAAGCTATTTTTATGTCACGGATCTTGAAGCAGATTGACTGGGAGGAGGGGGAAGCAAGGTTGGGGGGCAAAGAGGTATATGGTGTGTGTCTGTGCGTGTTCCGAAGAGAGGCGGGGGGAGGGGAAATGAGAGCGTGGTCGAGAGAAGGAAATGGAGGAAGGAAGGAGGGGAGTAAGGGATGACGAGTGTGTGTGCGTGTGGCGGGGGGGGGGGGGGGGGGGGGGGAGGGTATGTGTGTGTGTGTGTGGGGGGGGGGGGGGGGGGGGGGGGGGTAGGCATGTGTGTGAGTGAGAGAGAGAGAGTGAGACAAGACAAGACAAGACAAGACAAAGTCTTTTATTCGTATAGGCCATAGCCCCTTAGCAGGGGAACGTACACAGAGCAACATGACACGATACATTGCTAGTAGATGTAAACAACTTGAAGCTAACATAGAGTTTCGCCGCTTAAAACCTCTGTACAAATAAACAGCAAACTGTATCACTATTTCATCATTTGTCGATGCCATTAACAAGATCAATTTAAACAAGGATGGATGTCTAAAGTATTTAGGAGGGATATACTGTTGTCTTAGATCACTTCATTCTGGACATGAAAGAACAAAATGATCTTAATTTTCCTGTGATTCATGACACAATGGACAAAAAAAATCATACGATCACTTACAACTCTATAACGTTGAGAATGTGCATAGATTTCTGAAATACCCAATCTAAACTTTGTCACAGCATATCTGAAATGTTTATTAATAGCCATTGACAAACTGGTAGGAATGCAATGCATAGGATTTAAGAGACTGAAAATAGAAAACCTAGTGCTGTCTTCAACAGTCATGAGAGTTCCATCTCTGCCAACTACAATCAATTAATCTGTGCCGAAACACACGAATAAAACCATTTACGTCACCAACACCCTGGTTTTCCCCACACAAAACCAAATCCGAATTCACACAATTTTAGTCTTAGATTAAAGGTCCAGTTTTTCTTTCCCCTGTTATCTAACTCTAAAAGCAGGGTACAGGCTTTGTAAGGCAATCTGTGTTGTTCCATTTGTGTTATTCTTAGCCAGTAACGAATACACTTTACCACTGAAATTAAATGTATAGGGTATCTATTGGTCTCTCCATATATTCAGCCTCTCTGTCTGTGTCTGTCTGTCTGTCTCTATCTCTCTCTCTCTCAATCTCCTCTCCCCCCCCCTCTCTCTCTCTCTCTCTCTCCCTCCCTCTGCGTGCACCAAATGTCTCTCCTCCCTTCTCCTCCTAACCCCTCAGGGACCTAATCCTCCATCTCTCCCTTACTCCTCCCCATTTTTTTAAAAAACCTTTATTCTTCATCAATCCGGTGTAGCTCGGTGCATTTTTGTCCATTCTGATTTGTTTTCTGTCGCCAGTGATTAAGCCTCCAGGACACATAGCTTGTAGAATATAAAGCCCCAGGTGACAATCGTAACCCCACTGAGGAATCTGTTTATCCGTGTTTTTGTTGCTTTGTGTGCGACATGTGGTTCGAATCTTTGCTGCGATGTGTTGCCCTACCTCTATGGAGGCCTAGACTTGTCAAACTAGATGTCTGTCTGTCTCTGTCTCTCCGTCTGTCTGTCTGTCTGTTGCTCTCTCTCTCTCTCTCTCTCTCTCTCTCTCTCTCTCTCTCTCTCTCTCTCTCTCCCTCCCCCCATCCCCACTATTTCACAACCTCCTTCTCTCCTCCCCCCCCCCCTCTCACTCTTCGTGTGTGTGTGTGTGTGTGTGTGTGTCTGTCTGTCTGTCTGTGTGTCCGTCCGTCTCTGTCTGTCTGTTTGCGTGTGCGTGTCTCTGTGTGTGCATGTGTCTGCATATGTCTGCGTGGGCATGCACGCGCGTGCCTACGCCGAGTGTGTGTGTGTGTGTGTGTGTGTGTGTGTGTGTGTGTGTGTGTGTGTGTGTGTGCGTGTGTGATAAATAGAGATATATCTTGGTTGCTGGCGGCATCGCGCTGCAATATCGGTGCTGGTGATATTTTTTATTTTTTAAAAAGTTAAAATTCAGCGCCAAACTCGCCATCTGCTCGTAAAATATGTATTTTCAAACCCTTTTTTTTTTTATCTCTAGAAGCTTCGCCGGGGACATAAAGAACAGAACACACAATGAAACATTCACCTGGAAAACGAAAGCGAGCAAGAGCAGGAAACTCTTAAAATATTTAGAGTTGTCTGTTATATTGTATTTCACTGCGTGTTGTGTTCTTGTGCCCTTAACGAAGGCTCTGTGACTGAAAAAAAAGGATTTTCACACACACACACACACACACACACACACACACACACACACACACACACACACACACACACACACACACACACACACACACACACACGCACGCACGCACGCACACGCACACACAGATAGATAGATAGATAGATAGATAGATAGATAGATAGATAGACAGACAGACAGACAGATAGATAGATATAGATTTGCATACAAATATATCTGCACGCACGCACGCACACACACACACACACACACACACACACACACACACACACACACACACACACACACACACATACACACACACATGTAGATAGATAGATAGATAGATAGATAGATAGATAGATAGATAGATAGATAGATAGATAGATAGATAGATGAATACAGGGATAGATAGATAGACAGACAGATAGATAGATAGATAGATAGATAGATAGATAGATAGATAGATAGATTCATTACATAGATATAGATTTACAGATTTGCATACAAATATTATATATATACACACACACACACACACACACACACACACACACACACACACACACACACACACACACACACATATTTACAGATTTGCATACAAACATATATGCACACACACACACACACACACACACACACACACACACACACACACACACACACACACACACACACACACACACACACACACACACACACACACACACACACACAGACGGGCAGACAGAACATTAACAAGTCAACCAAGATTTCCAGTGATTTTCAACTCCTTTGGTTGCCTTCGTACAAAAGACAGTGTTGACTTCGAGCTTCGAAAGTGGGACATTCTTCTCTCTCTCTCTCTCTCTCCTCTCTCTCTCTCTCCTCTCTCTCTCTCTCTCTCTCTCTCTCTCTCTCTCTCTCTCTCTCTCTCTCCTCCTGTATGCGTGTGTGAGTGAGTGTGAGTGTGTGTGTGTGTGTGTGTGTGTGTGTGTGTGTGTGTGTGTGTGTGTGTGTGTGTGTGTGTGTGTGTGCGTGCGTGTGTGTGTGTCTGTGTGTGTGTCTGTGTGTGTGTCGGTGTATGTGTCTGTGTGTGTGTCTGTGGGCTATGTCAGTGTCTATGTCATGCGACTACTACCATGAAGTTGTTACTACTTCGCGTAACAATGGGTTATGTATAACAATAATCAATTCATCGGATAATCGCGTGACACCCACTGTTTGTGCTTCACTCAATGGAGTAGTTCACGTGGTGCGGTTGTGGTGGGGGTCAGATTTAAGGTCTACACTCAGGTCAGACGATCCCTTGGGGACACCCAATCAGGACAAACAGATGGACACATGATGACTTTGTGCTTAGTCTATTTGAGACAGACAGACAGACAGCTAAACAGACAGAGAGACAGACTGATAGGCAGGCAGATAGACACAGACAGAGAAAGACACAGACAGAAAAACAAGACACATGGTATCTAACACAGGGACAAGTCAACGCCCCCCCCCCCCCCCTCCCCTCCCCTCCCAATCCCCCTGCCTTCCTCCCTAATTAGCGCTTCAGAGGAAAGAGCGTAAGGAGGGTTGGGACCAGAAACTGGAGGGGAAAGAGTGGGGGGAGGGGAGGAGAATGGGGATGGACAAAGGGTAGGGGGTAATAGAAGTATGAGAAACCCCTTGCCTCACAAGACCAAAATAAGTGTTTTCGCCGTTTCCGTCGAGGGAAAAATAATTTTTACTCTTCAAAAAAAAAA
>JADBJO010001326.1:5000-12500 GCA_016801955.1 Conus betulinus | reverse complement strand
GTGTGTGTGTGTGTGTGTGTGTGTGTGTGTGTGTTGTGTTGTGTGTGTTTGTGGGGGGGGGGGGGGGGGGGGGCGCGCGCGCGCGTGCGGGAAAAGGGGGAACAACCTCAGGCCAAAAAGTCGTCTGTCGTTATATAACAATGACTTTGCAGAGACTGTTCCAGTAATCAAAAAGGAAGGGGGTTAGGTGAATGACTGGAGATGAAGAAGGGGGTCTTGGTGGTGTAAACATGAAAGCCTTGACTGGCGGCATACAGGGCCCATGACAATCTGTCTGGTGAACAGAACCAATACATTTATCCCCCCTGTCTAGAGTCGATTTTCGTCTCGTCGTTGAGACTCGTCAGTCCAGACTGCCCAGGCTGTACTGATCTTTGTGGGTGAGATTAACGTCCATTCAGCTGCAGGCTCTGGAGGACATGTTGTCCAAACTTTTTTTGTTGGTCCATCCATAGGGACTTGTATGTGCAAGCTATAATTCTGTGGAATTTTGACCCTACGGGCACGAAATCACTATTTACAATTCTGTAGACTTTGGGCTCCCATGGGGAGAAACTTGAAATTCTGTGGAAATTTTGACACTATGGGCAGGAAATCACCATTTATAATCTGTAGACTTTCGGCTGCCATGGGGAGAAACCTGCAGTTCTGTGGAATTTGACACTATGGGCAGGACATCACAATTCATAATTCTGTAGACTTTCGGCTCCCATGGGGAGAAAAACTGCAATTATGTGGGCTCACCACGCTGCAGCCAGCGAATGGCAGACCATGGCAACAGGCAGAAAAACTCTGTAAAGAAATAAGTGATCAAAATAAGTCAGGAATGATCAGTAGAAAAACAAAATCTGTGGTTCTACGCTTGAGGACCTTTAAAGGAGGCCAGGGAGGTCAAACTGTGCCTATAGTCTGAGTGGTTAGCCCTACTGTGTAATGAACCCAAACACTGTCTGTGATGTCAGCGCGAACAAACGGAACGAAATGTGGTACGTGGCCTTTTCTTGGGTGTACTCCAAAGAGATGCATTAATTCACTGGTTGACCAAATGATTCGCAGGCAAATGGATAGATAGACGGCAGACAGACAGACAGACAGATGATAGACAGATAGATGGATGGATGGACAGATAGAGAGACAGGCAGGCAGGCAGGCAAGCAGAGAGAGGTCAGTAGGCAGGTAAGGACAGACAGACCGACAGAAAGACTGACTGAAAGACAGACAGACAGAGAAAAAAGAACCAACAAAGACAAAGAGAAATAGCAACACGAAGACAGAAAGGCAGAACAAGACAGATTTAAAGAGAGAAGGACAGATAGAGAAATACAGACAGAGAGACAGGCAGACAGAGAGAGGGGGGGGGGACACAGAGAAAGACAGACAAACAGACAAGCAGAGAGACAGAGACAGACAGAGAGAGAGAGAGAGACAGAGACAGAGACAGTCAGGCAGAGAGACAGAGAGAGAGAAGTGCGACGTCCATCAGCTCTAACAAGGACCCTACTTTCTCTGTAAGCAGCAATGGCGTGCTGGAGTCGGAACGTTTCAAGGAAATCCATTTTCTCTGTTTTGTTTGAGTTCGTTTATGTTGAAAGGTCAGGATGAATTGAAACTTGCAACATCGACTCGTTCCCATTTGATAAAAGAAGTTCCCCCACCCACGGGCAAAGATTGCATTCAGTTCTGGCCAGTAATGACGGTCGAAAGTTTTTTTTTGTCTTTTTTTTAAGAGAGAGAAAGTGGGGGGGGGGGGGGGGGGGGAGGGGGGAGTACAGAGAGAGATCCTTTGGGTCAAAGTGCTGTTCATGTACACACTTAACTCGGTGACACACTATACTCCCTGAGTGCCGATAAGGCCAGAGATGATTACCTTAAATGTGCATGCGTGCGTGCGTATGCGCTTGTGTGTATGTGAGTGTATATCTTCAATTCAATGACACACTCACTCCTTGTGTGCCAACGAAACCGTGGATACTTCTCTATTTTAAGTACGTGTCTGTGCGTACGCGTGTCTGTGTGTATGTGTGTTTTCGTGCGAGCGTGCGTGCGTGTGTGGGCGCGTGCGCACGTGCGTGCGTATGTGTGTATTGATGTGGTGTGTGTGTGTGTGTGTGTGTGTGTGTGTGTGTGTGAAATTGCTGTTCTTATGTATCTTTAATTCAATGACACACTCACTCCCATTGTGGTTTTGGGGTAATGAGCTAGCTGATATATGTGCAAAGAAAACCGTCTGGTGCCGATTCAGAAAAACACTACAAAAATACGTTGCTTAGTGTGGCTGATAAAAAACACTTATTTAATTAATTATGAACATGTAAACAGCATTCCTCATTTAAAAGTGAAAAATATGTACCAGTACAGAAATTTCATTTCAGTATTTTATAAATTAAAACTTGATGCCTTAAAAACTAAATATACAAACGAAGCAAGATGTATTTGTGGAGAACGGAGAATAACCAGCAAGCATCTGCTGTTTGACTGTTTACCTCTTTCAAGCTCACTTACCACCATTATCAGGCATGTCATTGTGTGATGTCTTTTTTCAGATTTAAAGCTTGCCTTCAGTGTTGTTTTCTCTTTAATTTGTAGTCCAGTTAAGCATTTGCTTTAAGATTATTTGCAGGTGTATTGTAGGGATGCTTAGAGGGACATTATATATGCACTTAGATAACAACATTATGCATACACTTACATAGTCAGACATTTATGCATCTCTCTCTCTCTCTCTCTCTCTCTCTCTCTCTCTCTCTCTCTCTCTAATATCACATATGTGAAATGTGTGTGTGCGCGCGCGCGCGCGCACGCCTGTGTGTGTCTGTATGAGTGTCATAATTCTTTTCTTGTATATCTTTAATTCAATGACACACCCACTCCATCTGTGCCGACGACACCACAGATAATTCCCAATCTAGAATATGCGTGTGTGTGTGTGTGTGTGTGTGTGTGTGTGTGGTGATAATTCTTTTCTTGTACATCTTTAATTCAATGACACACCCACTCCATCTGTGCCAACGAGACCACAGATAATTCCCAATCGTGTGTGTGTGTGTGTGTGTGTGTGCGTGTGTGTGTGTGTGTGTATGTGTGTGTGTGTGTGTGTGTGTGTGTGTGTGTGTGTGTGTGTAAAAATTGTTTCTCTTTGTCTATCTTGAATTTAATCGGGTACACTACACTCCCCGAGCTCTAGCCAGACCACAGATCCGAATGTGTCGCCCGTCGGGGACAGAGACAGGGATCTGCCGCTGTTAACTGCATCAGTGCTATCTCCGCCAAGAAGTTTCAGCTGTCACTCGCGTCTGTTGCTTTTTTTTCAGTCTTTCTTTCTTTGCCTGCAAATCCACGCCCACATGGCAGAAACGATTTTCAACAAACCTTGATGGAAAGATGGATTCGTGGCTGAAAAACAAACCCACTAAACTTTGGAACGGATCCAGATCAAGAAGCAGATCGGGAAGGGAGGGAAGAACGTTTTAGCATTCTCGGACATGTTAATTTCTTTTTTTTTTTAATACATTTTTGTAAAAATCTCAAGAAATGATGTATGGATGTCAATGGGGGAAAAAGGCTGATTTAGATGTACTTACATGAACTAACGAACTTGTAAGAGTTGATATGTGTCAGAATTACAATTCGGATCCAGTGATTACAGCTCGGATCCAGAGATCAAAATAACATTCATAAAGGGGAATGGGATGGGGGGGGGGGGGAGTCTATCAACCACAGCATGGGAACATCTTGAGCTTCTGCCTGCAAGTACCACCAAAAATGTAGCAGCTGAGACAATGATGATTCAGTTTTCAAACGAGCCTCTGATCAGTAGTTTGGGAGACAGACCAAGATGTACGATGGATTCGAATACGGTTTGACCAAAGTTTACAGGACTGTTCCACTGCGACAGAGGTCTTTGATTTCCCGAGTTCCGTTCTAGGGTGGATTCATTTTTCTGTTGTATCCGCACTACGCAGTTACTGAGAAACCAGAAAAGTATTAGATGTTTCCCACAATTCCTTTTTTCCCCCTGCTATTCCATACTTCTCCTATCAATTTCCTGTTTTTTCTTATGATATTCCTCTTTGCTTTTCCATTTTCTACTTTCCCCTTGTTGCCTCTATCAAATTTTTTTTTTTTTTTTGCGTTCTTCTTTGCTTTGTGTTCCCAATCATTCCTGAATTTTCCCCACAATTTTTTACATTTCGTACGATTTCCTATATCATTCTCTACCACTACTTGTTTATCATTTCCTACTCTTTCTTATTATTTCCTACATTTCTTTCCAGTCAAACCTTATTTTTCATCTTATTTATTTCTCACTTTTTTCTCATCACATCTTAATTTTCCAGCTCCAGTTCCTAGCATTTCCAGATAGTTTTCTACTTTACATTCTTATTTCCTACCTTACTTCACCATTTCATATTTTCTCCATCCTTTCCCTATTTTTCCGTCCTTTCCTTCTTTTCCCTAATATTTCCTCATTTTCCCTACTATTTGGTACTCTTTCCTACCATTTTTCCACAAGGCTCCTACTTTCCTCTACTATTTTCTATCATTGAGTACCATTTCCTACTGTTCTGTTCGATTTCCTACCTTTCCCTAGACTTTCCTTTTCCCTTTTCTATTTCCATCTTCTCCCGTACCGTTACGTATTGTTCCTTACCATTTCCTATTTTCGCTTACACTTTCTTTTTTCCCCCTGACATTTCCTACTCTTTTCTATCTGTTCCTACTCTTTTCAACCCTTTCCTACTCTTTTCTACCCTTTCCTACTTTCCCCTACATTTCTTGCTTTTTCTTTATCTACTGTGCCGCTACTATTTCCTACAGTTCTCTGCTAGTTCCTACCGTTCTCTACCTTTTCCTAGTTTTTTTTCCATATTTTCCTCGTGTTCCCTATCATTTCTTACTTTTCCCCCATTACTTTCTGCTGTTACCTACCATTTCCTAGCTTTCCATGTTTTCCTAGTGTTCCCCTATCATTCTTTTACTTTTCCCTGTTAATTTCTACTGTTCCCTAACATTTCCTGGTTTTCCATATTTTCCTAGTGTTCCCTATCATTTCTCGCTTTTCCCTATCATTTCCTACTGTTCCCTACCATTTCCTAGTTTTTCATATGTTCCTAGTGTTCCCTATCATTTCTTGCATTTCCCTCTCATTTTCTACTTTTTCCCTATCATATCCTAGTTTCCATATTTTCCTATTGCTCCCTATCATTTCGTACTTTTTTCCTATAACTTTCTACTGTTCCTTAACATGTCCTAGTTTTTCCATATTTTCCTAGTGTTCCCTATCATTTTTTACTTTTCCCTCTCATTTTCAATTTCCCCCCCACCATTTCTTAGTTTTCCATATTTTCTAGTGTTCCCTATCATTTGTTACTTTTTTTTTCCCTGTCATTTTTGTACTTCTCCCTATCGTTTCCTAGTTTTCCATATTTTCCTTGTGTTCCCTATCATGTCTTACTTTTCCCTATTATTTTGTACTCTTCTCCACCGTGTCCTACTCTTCCTTGCCGTTTCCTATCCTTTTAAACCTACGTTTTCCTGCCGTTTCGTACTCTTACCTTACCTTTCTCTTTCCTTCTTTCCCCTTCCATTCCCAATTTTTTCTCTCTAATTTCATACTTTCCACCCCTTTCCACTATTTCCTACTTTTTCTTACCATTTTCTACTTTCTCCGATTCCCTGTCCTACCTTTCTCCTATTTCTTACTTTTTCCATCATTTCCTACTTGTCACTACCATTTCCTTTTTTTTTTTTTTTAACTTAACTACTTTTCTCAATCACTTCCTACTTGTCGCTTCTATTTCCTACTATTCCTTACCATTCTCTGATTTTCTTTTGTACTGTTTCCTACTTTCCCTTGCTATTTTTTCTAAAACCCCCCCCCCCCCCCCTCACCCCCCCACCCCTATTTCATACTCTTCCATACGTTTTTCCTATTTTTCTTCACCATTTCACGATATTCCCTTCTTTTCCTATACTATTTTGTCCTTTTTCCTACCGTTCTCTACTTTCGTTCTACCCCTTCTTACTCTGTCCCAACCATACCTATTTTTCCATACCGTTTTTCTGCTTTTTCCTTCTATTTCCAACTTTTCCTGCCATTTTCTACTTTTCTCCACAATTTCCTACTTTCCCTCACCATTTCTTTCTCCCCCCCCCCCCCCCCCTCGTCCCCCCAACTATTCCTACTACCCTTCCGATTTCCTACTATTTCCTATCATTTTCTTCTTTTCATTTCTATTTCCTACTTTTTCCTATTTTACAACTTTTTCACTATACTACTTTTCCCTATTTCACTTTTTTCTCACTACTTCCTACCTTTTCCTGTGCTTAGAGAGACAGACAGACAGACAGAGACAAAGACAGAGAGGTACAGAGAAGAGACAGAGAGAGAGAGGGGAGGTGGGGGGGGGGGGGGGGAGAGGCCGCTACATGCGTGTAGAATCCAGGTGGAGCGTGGTTATTTAAGGAATCCAATTATCGTCTGCTGGTTCTCACCAAACCAGCAGTGGTCAGCCGCTGTATTTGACCGTGATGAAATGGAGAGGATGCTGAAGGAGGCTGCTAATACATCTTCGTGTTGTCTCTGTTTTGCTATCGTTGGTCGTCGTTGTTGTTGTCGTAGTCCTTAGTATTATACCACTGTTGTGGTTGCTGGGGTTCTAGTCGTCGTCGTTGTCGTTGCCGCCGCTGTCGTTATATCATCATTATCGTTGCTGTCGTTAATGTTGTCATCGTCGTCATCATTGATGTGAGAGTTGTCGTCATCGTCGTCATTGTTGTTGTTGTTATCATCGTTGTTTGTTGTCATTATCTTTTCCTCCTCATTGGCGATATTGTTGTTATCGTTGTGAGCGTCGTCGCCGTCACTGAAGTCGTCATTTTTTTTTTCATTGCCGTCGTCGTCGGTGTTTCATTGTTGTTATCGTCACACTTGTTGTTATTGTTGCTGTTGTTATCGTTGCTGTTGTTGTCTTTTAATATTATTTGTCCTTCTCGTTTTTGTTGTCTACGTCGTCACTGATTTGTGTCGCCTAGTTTTGTTTTAACTGCCGTCGGTTGCCGTTGATGTTGCCGTTGACGTTGTTCTCTTCGTCATTGTCTTCCTCGTTGTTTTTCTTGTCGAGTTGTTGTTGCTGTCTTTGTTGTTTCCCTGTTGTCATTGCCTCTTCGTCGTTGTTGACCAGATCTCCACTATTCCTGTCATTGATGTTGCCGTTGCTGTTGTCGTAGTTGTCACAGTCGTTGTCGTATTAGTCACAGTCGACGATATCGTTATCAGTGTTATTGCTGTTCCTGTTTTTTGTCGTCATAAATGAAGTTGTCGTTCAAAATTGATGTAAAACTGTACCAAACACAAATGTTTGTGGAGTTTCTTGGATGTCAACAAAGACAGTATATTCATATAATAGATACAATCATCATTATCATCATCATCATCATCATCATCATCATCGTCGTCGTCGTCGTCGTTCTCGTCCTCGTCGTCGTCGTCATCATCAT
>JADBJO010001326.1:0-2500 GCA_016801955.1 Conus betulinus | reverse complement strand
TTTATCTATCTTATTGCCTTTGCATTTCCTGCGCTGTCTCTCTCTCTCTCCTCTCTCTCTCTCTCTCTCTCTCTCTCTCTCTCTCTCTCCTCCCTCCTCTCTCCCTCTCTCTCTCTCCCTCCCTCCCTTCTCTCTCTCTCTCTCTCTCTCTCTCTCTCTAGAGTGGCTTCCTTTGTCAGGCTCCCAACAAGACGTTGTTTTCAAGGTGCTCTTCTTAAACATTTCTACCTGCATTGCCTCTGTACACTGCACAGTATGCCCCGTTGAAGGTCGCCCATCTACTTTAGAAGTGACGTTCAATGCTGTTGCTAAAGAAAATGACACTGTCTTAGTTTCAAATTGAGTGCAGAGGAAAACAAACAGCCATCATCATTGGTTGACCACGAATACCGACCAGCCCCCTACACAACGTAAACACCAGGCAACAGCGCTGTTTATCGACGGAAATGCACGTCACAGGTAATCAGGGATAGGCGCAGAGCTAAGATACACCGATATAATCAGCAGGGAAAAAGGCAAGAGAAGGTTTTTCTCCGTCCGATTTTTTTTTTTTTTTTTTTACCGACTCCAAACTAGAGTACAGTGCTGAGAGAACCGGTAACAGCTATACTGTTTGTGCTGACATTTTTCAGTGTGACAGCCATTCCCCTCCCTCCGCACCACAGCCTGCACGTGACGCGCACGGCACAGTGACATTCAAACAAGAACTCGACAAGGGACAGTATGACACACAGTCTGTGACTCGATGAAGCCTTCATTTCGGTTATTGTTGTCGGTCAGGCCAATTGGTGATGAAAAACTGACATTATCTCTGAACATGCTAGGCCGTTAGTTCCTACTGCTTTAAAACAAAACAGAGGAGGTCTTGGCAAATCATTGTTATTATCATCATTATTACTTATATAGCGCGTATCCTCAGTTAGAGACCAAGCTTGAAGCGCTTTACAACCTACACTCGTGTACACAACGACCTGCCTACCTGGGTAGTGCCGACTGAAGAGCTGCCAGCTGGCGCTTCATTCAGTCGGTTTTCCCGTGTCATCCAGTCAATATCGTTCAATATCGTTCACTCAGTATCCTCACATCCCTCCAGTCTTTCCATTTCTCACGTAGGGTGCATGCTATGTGCAACGTGTCATCCATACCAACGGCCAAACTGGCCTTCTCTTCCGAAAGTTGGTGATGGGATTTTACGTGTGAGCAAGATGTTATGTGTGCGTTCACACACGGTACCTCGGTTTATAGTCTCATTCGAAGGACTGCATGGGAAACGGAGACAGAACCAATGTTAACTCTGCGGGGGAAAAAAAAAACTGTAACTGAAACGGCCCAGCGGAGATTCGAACCCACAACCCCAGGAACACCAAGATTACGAGTCCGGCGCTCTACCACTGAGCTGATCCGGCCCCCATCAAGACGATCATGATTCCGAGTGCAAAGATGATCCCGAAGATATTTTTCAGGTCAGTCAGTTACCGAGTGTTCCCTTTGACAACGTTACCATCAGCGACATGCTGGTGTGTCTGCCGGAAGTGACCCAGAAATATGGACAACTTTCAGCGTATTACCAAAAAAGACCGTAAGAACGGCTTCAAAACAACACTGAAGCTGTCAACAACAGAACTCTTGATCATCGTAGATAGACGTGTTGATATTTTGAGTCACGTTCGCAGTCATATCAGTGCACGGTGACAGTTTTTAATATCATTCGTGATCGGGTTTTATACTACATCGCGATGTTGTATTCTAACATGTGTCTTTTTTATGTAATTTTACAGTTATAGTATGAACAACCCCCTCTCACCGAGTTGTTCTCTTTAGAAAAGGCCTTGTGAGCTTTCCTCATTAAATTACTCATTCATTTATTCATTCATCATTCTCTCTCTCTCTCTCTCTCTCTCTCTCTCTCTCTCTCTCTCTCTCTCTCTCTCTCTCTCTCTCTCTCTCTCCACTAGAAGCTAAAAGATCATGTGGACGTTCTGACAGAGAAAACAACGCAAAGGAATGGAGGTGACCAGAAGACAGACACGTCGGTACTGAGACTCCCGGGAAACTCTTGTTGGACAGACGCAATGCTAACGTCCGGATCCCGTGCTGAATAAACACCATCACAAACATAGCACACGGTCCTCAGATCCTATGTTTTACAGATGCCATCGTCAATGACTGCCTTGAAAGCCTGACAGGTTCCGCGGTTTGATAGATGCTAGCTGTAGTGACCGTCGTCACGGTGGAAGCTTACAGTTACCCAGACTGAGACAACATCGTGGAATCATGTAACGACAGGTCACTGACCGGAGAGTCGCGGGTGGGACATGTCTCAAGGTCAAAGAACAGGTTGATCCTACGGTGATGGTCACGGTAACATGCGTTACCGTGACAATCTGACGTCCTTGTGGCCTAAGAAGGTCAGCTTGACCTCAAAGAATTTGCGGCTGTAGTAACAATAGTAAATGATATATTCGCCTTACAGATAGTGGCCTGTATGAAGATGGATGGG
>JADBJO010001325.1:436626-446747 GCA_016801955.1 Conus betulinus | reverse complement strand
GCTGGGCAAAACAGTGGCTGGTAACAATTAATGCCAAGAAGACCACTTACACTGTTTTCAGCCTCTCACCCAAAGAACAGAAGGCAAACCTGAGCATCAATGGACGAACTGTGCTTGCTGAAAATAACCCCACATACTTGGGAGTCACCTTCGACAAACGCCTGACGTGGAAGAAGCAAGCAGAGAAAAGCAGAATCAAGAGCAAAAGTACGACTTGCCCGCATGAAGAAGCTGGTAGGAACAACATGGGGTGCAGAGAACTCGACTCGTAGGAGACTACACTGGTAGAGTCAGGCCAGTGCTTGAGTATGGCATGACTGCATGGAGAGCTACAGCCAAATCCAATTTTGCATGGGTCAGCAAGGTGCAGAAACAAGCTACCGTATCATGACAGGAGCCATGAAGTCTACGCCAATTTAGGAGCTTGAAACCATCACAGAGCTCCAGCCCCTTGAGGACCACAGAGATGCCAAACTCCTGACCCAGGCTGCCAAGTTCAAGAGGTTGCAAAGCGAAAGCCACCTGATGGAAGACAGACTGTCCCAGCCAACAGAAGGACGGCTGTAGAGAGAGAGCTTCATACACCAGAGCAGGATCCTAGAATGGCAAGATCAAGATATCCTTGACCATGAGCCCAAAGTGATACCCCAGTGTCTCGCTGTCCCTGCCTGGAATGGAGGAACCCCTCCCCTCATCCAGTGCAGCATCCCTGGTGTTGGCCCTAAAGATTTCCAAGCAGCCCTGAAAGAAAGTCCCTCACCCCCCTGACACCTTCATATCCAGTTCCCCAACGAGTTCTGGACTCATGTCTACACCGAAGGCTCTGCAGCAGATGCCATTCAAAATGGAGGGGCAGAAATATATATCCAATATCCAGGAAGCAGAGAACAAAAGATCTGCCTCGCTACCAGCTTGTACTCCACAAATTACAGAGCTGAAGCAGAAGCCCTGAAAACAGCAGCAGCCCACATCGAATTCAGCCCCTACGCCAGACACAACGTTGTCTTCCTGACCGACGCCCTGTCCATATGCAGGCCCTTTAGTCCAACAGAGATCCAGAAATCAATGATCTGTCCTCTCTCACCTCCCTCTGCACAGGTCACACAGTCACCCTGCAGTGGATTCCCTCCCACTTCAACGTGCTCGGCAATGAGACTGCTGACTCCCTGGCAAAGGAAGGTACTATGAAGGAGAAGATGGACAGATCTACCAGCTACCCAGAATCCAGGGCCAATATCAAAGCCAAGCTGCAAAACAATTGGAAGCGGCAGCATCAACGCCACAACAGAGCAGACCCGTACTACCTGCTGACTCATCGTTTTCAGGCTCAGGCCAGGCAACAACCGCCTGAAACACCACCTATTCACTAAACTCTGCATCGGCAACACAGAGCTGTGCCCCTGCAGAACAGGCAGCCAGTCAACACAAACATCTTCTACAGTCCTGCCTGCTCCACCAAACTTCTGAGAGAAAACCTGGCCCAACCCAATATCAGTGGCCAGGAAGCTCTACTGAGGACTGGAGGACCTGCGACCTACTGCCACCTTTGCCGAAGAGGTGGGGGAATCCATCTGAAAAAAATGATGAACGAGACAACGACGACACAACCACGCACGCTAACATAAATCTACGCGTGTCGGATGCATACTGTGTATGGCAATTAGAATCATTGTCTCTATCATCACACCTCCAGGACCTAGTTTTTAAAAGAAATTTGAAATAACCCCTCCGTTTAACATGGACAGACACAATTACAAGACAAAACACGACGCATACCGACTTCTTAGGTCTTCTTCTTCAGTCAAGATAAACAACATTCAGGACAATGAAACGAAGAACAAGCAATCATCACTCATCTTCTCAAATTCGGCGCAAGATGCGCGATGAAAGTAGATTAGGTTAATGTTGAGCAGAACTTACGGGAGAGGTGGGAACAATTTCTATGTCTAGAATTCGAACCAGGACTTCTCATTTTCACGTCTGAGACTGTACTTTGCAAAACACCCGTAAAGATACTACTTTACACAGACATCACAGCAATCTAACGATAACAACATAATACTCTCATGTCAGATCAAACATATGGACCAATGTACATGAAACTGATGGAAAACTAAATCCAACAGAAAGCGACGAGGGCTTTTTTTTTCTTTTTCTTAAACTGGAGATAGATGAGTTCCTATCATGGAAATATTGTAGCAAGTCATGATGAAAAAGATAATGACGTGTTCATTGTTTTCCTCATGTCAACTATTCTTTGAATAAATTAACATCAGTCGTGCTGTTTATGCACACTCTTGTGGCTTGCGTGCTGTTGACTGGGTGTCTGTCGTGCCAGGATGGTCAACAACAGTTGTTCAGACTGCTTCTTCCTGTGCTCCAGAACAACGTTGACCCCATAGAGTAGTGGGCTGAGAGCTGGGCTGACCGACAGACCCAGGACAGTCACAATGGACCTGTACATCACTTGGAACGCTCCTGTTCCTCACTGCGAACATCCACAACACTCCCACCAGAACCCTGCACGCCGTGGCGGACACCACTACGGCAAAGAGTCTCCTGGCGACTAGCAGCTCCAGGGTCCTTCTGCTGGAATCTGTCGCTATGATCAACGTTTGATTCAGAGTCCAGCCAATCAAACCTTGAGCTGCGACCATGACGGGACACAGGCTAAAATTGAAGAGAAGCAGAAGAACAATATAATGATGAGATGGTTGGTGGCGAATATAATTCAGGTCTGAAGAACTGCTGTGGTCTTTCCCTGGAGTGGAAACAGGTAGGCACAAGGCCGTGTGACCATAGAAACTCCAACGTGGTGTTTCAAAGGACAGGGGAAGCGCGGCCAAAAGAAGGCCAGTGATCCATGTCGCCAAACTGACCAGGTGAGCTGATTTGGGGACAAAGCAGAAGCGGTACAGGGACTCACACACCGCCAACGCTCTGTCCAGTGTCATCACACAGATCAGGAAGAAAGACACCTGAGCCGACAGGATGAACACCATTCCGGCAGACGTACACGGGACACTGGCTCTCCAGAGGACGTCTTTCCACAAATACGTACCCTGAAACACTCTATCCGCTACCATTATGATTATCAAATACATGCCCTTGTAAAATGTCAGACACACCCAAGTGCAGCAGAAACACCCCACAGCCAAATGACTGGAAGCGTTTCCGAATGATAACCCAGTAAAATAAGGCTGAAAGATTGCCACTCAGAGTGACTGTGGCAAGCAGGGCTAAAGAAATTCTGAGTACTTGACTCTGGAGCAGATGGTCGCAGGATGACACAGGGTCAGACTGAGACTCACACCGATGTGGGTTTAAACTGTTTGGGGAGCACAGCTGGGCAGCACAGCTTGTGGTTCGAGGATGTCACTGATTCCAGTTCTGTTAACTGGTAGAAAATATCTGGAGGGAACTGCTGGAGGGGGCACTGCCAGAGGTCTAAAGAACGGAGAGATTTCAGTGGCTGGAATCCTCCATCAACAACGTGGTTTAGCCCGGTGTTGGACAGGTTTAATCTTTGGAGATGAATCAGATTCCTTAACTTACTGGCATTCAGTTGACTGATCTGAATTTCTGACAAATCTAGCACTATCAGATTTTCAAGCTCAATTATGGCTGGCACGCTGGAATGAAACTGAAGAGGGTTATCAGCTAAGATCAGAATTTCTACACTTTTCATCTTTTCCAAGTCATCAGCTTGAAGGTGGGGTAGGCGATTTTGACTCAAGTCGAGACTTTTAAGGTTCGGAAGCTCCGGTGATTGAACATGAAGCAAAAAGCAATTGGATAAAACTCACATGAATTAACATGGTGTTGACCACCAAGTCCACCAGGGTCATGTTCGTTCCGTCAGCGTGTAAGAACCGGAGTTCCGGATGGTCAGCAGCAACAAAACTCTGGCTGCAGTAAAACGCCATCCCAAAGCACCTACAAGCAGGTGGACAGGTGAAGTGACACAACAGCTCATCGTCATTCTGAGGGCACTGGCCATACCTGTTGTCACACATGTGCTTGGCGTGCAGGCACACACGGGCCTGGCGACAGCGGTAGTAACCGGGACACTCGTACGTCTCACAGTCTGCTTCATCTTCATGTTCTGGGCAGTCGTACACTTTGTTACACCTCAGGTAGACTGGCAGACAGTAGTAGCCGGAAGAGAGACACTGGAAGTGAGTTGAGGGACAGGATGTGTTGTGCTCAGCTGTGCAGAGAGGACTGATCACAAGCAGTCCCCTGAAATCCATGTCGACGATGGCTGGTGGAGGCGGAGCCCCATCATACTGTCTACGATAATATGTTTTTTTGCTCGCCACAATAGTCTTCATCACTGCCCGAAACACACTGCTTCATGTAGTCACAACGCTGGTGTTTGGGTATACACTGAAAGCATACAGGTAACAGTGTACAGTTTTGAACTGATTCAGACAAGCCTGTTGTCATTTAACTGTTCCAGTATACTGTTAACTATTATTGGTTTCTCTTCTTCTTGTGGTCCAAACAACTATTAACATTTATGATCAATAACATTCAACAGATTCTGTCTATGCATGAGCCGCATCAAAATCTCTAGCAGTACATTTGTGAAATCATTGGAAAACTCTCATTTCTTTTCAACCCCCCCCCCCCCCCCCCCCGTCCATCTATATAAACTAAGTAACATTCCGGTCGAAATTTTAAGACTGTGCATTTAATTATGATATTATTTCTAGGAAGACTGACCTTTTTCAAAAGGAACATTTGCTCCTGGTATTTCACAGTGCGCAGTAAATTTGTGGATTTTTCACATTTCTTTTATGCTGACATCCACTGGTTGCACTCGAACATTCCTCACCAGTTAAAGAATAAACCTTTAATACTGTAACTTTTGATGATGTCTGGCTACGTTCAGAATCCTGTCTGAGTTCAGCTTGATTTCTTTTACCTCATGGAAGAAATTACATGAAACCCCTTGGTGCGGGGTGCAAAAACAAACATTCACAAATGTGATGGACCGTTTCCCGTCCAGTCACAAATTGTTGTGCAACCGGGCTAACCAGAAGGTAGTCGTCCAGAAGCTGGTTGAACAGTTTTACCTGACTGCTGCTCACCTATGCACCATTAAAGCCTGGTGAGCTGAACCGGCTAGGCAGTCTCTGCAGTGATTCCGGCGACGCAGCTATCCAGAAGCTGAAGAGGGACTCCAATCTGTTTTGGTGGCAGTCAGGTATTTATCATTCAGTGTCTATTTATTAGCAAACCGAAACCGTATCCCCGTTTAGAAACGACTGAAACTTCCTCAGCGCACTGTGAAGGTTTTGTTTAGAAAAAAAAAAAAGTTGTGTTCTGTTATCCTATGACTTGATAGGGTAGCAAAACGAAATTATTTTGGAAAACATGAATAGAGGAAGTGAGTGTTAAAGGAAGTGGTCTTCAGAGATAAAAAAGAGATATTGCTTATTCTGTGACTTAACTAGTTATGAACTTCATGATGAAAAAAAAGTTTGGATGTGGTTTGCGAAAAGAGGGAGAGTTTTGATGCTATATATAATAAGCTGCCAGAGTGAGCGACAGAGACTTCATAATGCTAGTTTTGATTTTGATGTGGATGAGTATTTAATTCACTCTTGATATGAATATTGAATAGTTGTGTGTTTGGTAAACAAGAGTGTGTGGAAATCTTTCCCTTACATATACTGAAGTAGACGAATCTTCTGGGGAAAAAAAAATTTTAAAATCTGGTGATTATATGAAATGAAATGAACATTCTTGTCGTGTTACAAGAAAAGAAATGAACATTTTGTGGTGACATTTATAGTTTGATGAAAAGTAATCATTAATTGTGTGTAATGAATTGTATTCATGGTTTATTGAAGAGGATCTAGGTGGGAATTTTTTTCCCAATTTGGAAAATTAGATTCTGAAAAGGTTTTTATTGAAATTCTTTCCTGTGTAGTGCTGATTCCGGAAAAAAAAGGAATGTTTTAGTGTGCCGACGTTTGTCCCTAAGTTCTAGCAAAATGTGATTGGCTAATGAATATGAATGTAGTCATAATTGTAAGGAGTAGTAGCCATGACAATCAAGGTAGTTAATCAGTTTCCCAAGGTAGAAGTGTTCCCTGGACTGAAGGGGACTGGCTGACACTCTCTGAGGGTCAGAGCCGTAGCTGTGTCTACCCCCTTGTTCCACCCTGTGTCGGTGTCGAGAGGCCAGCTTGAGTGCCGACAACTACCCTACCTGCCACTGCACCTGGGACCGACTACCTGCTGAGCCAGTTGGGCTGGAGACGCTACTGCTGCCAAGCCAGAGCGCCACTCCCGAGTGTTGAACCAGCGACCTGTTGGCTAGCCGTCGCTGTGTTCTGTGTTTCTGTGTGTGAGCCACAGTTCCTGTGTGAGACTGTCACTTTGTCGCTGGCAGAGACGCCATGAGTGTGCTAGTGATTTCTGAGCCACAGCTCTGTGAAGTTTTGTAAATCTTGTGTCGAACTTGACGCTGCAGACGTCGTCTTCATCATCTTCTTCATCTCTCGTCGTCTTCGTCCTCTTCATCGTCTCGTCGTCGTCATCGTCTACGTCGTCGTTGGAATCAGCAGCGCTAGTAGATAGCTAGTTATATTTAGATATATTTTGTGTGTACGTCTCATGGTTGGCGTGCCGACTTTTGATGATCTTGCATTTATTATATATGTTTGTCTGATGGCTCGGGCAGCATAAAACAAAAAAGTGTTTTCTGTTGCCTGGCTGTCAATGTTCGGGTGAGTGGGTGTGTGTATGTGAATTGGAAAAGCTGTGCATGCATCCATAATTTCTGTGTGAGAGTCAGTCAGACACCTGCAGACACGACCCATTCCATCCGTAACAACGACCAAATATTCTGGATTTTCAAAAAGAAAAAGAAAAGAAAGAAAGAATCCAGCTGAGCTAACACTCTGAGGGAGGCACATTAGACTATACCCGTCATAGAAAAATATCTCCCGTGGGCCACTGCAAAAACGTATCCTTGAAGACAGTAAGTTTATTAAGCTGGGGATTAGTGCATTTGCACGTTCCTTTTGTTACAAGGAATTTCCACCAGTGCCAGAGGGTATATCTTTGATGTTTTATTTATTATGAGGCAATGAAGATGACTCCAAAACTTCCATGAAGGTCACATGATATTGTAAGCTTGCTCTCTTCTTATTTAACATACCTAAATTTCTGAATAGCCCTGCTGGCAGGATCACTTGATAAATAATTAACCGTCATGGACAAGGCGTAGCACTACAGACTTCTCCAAACTTATGTTTCAGAAAAAAGCATGGGGGTGGTGAGGAGGTGGGTGGATGAGGGGGGGGGGGGGGGGGGGGGTAAATCCACCAGCTATCACCCATTGGTCGCTGGTTTTCAGTTTCCTCCAAGCTGATCCCATCATTTTATGGAGCCACTCAAAAGACATTGGGAGATCTCCAATACAGCAGACAGGCTATTCTTTTGGGTACCAGGTGAATATCTAATCCTAGCTTTCTTAACCAGTTTTTTTTTTTTCACCTCAGTAAGTGTTGGTGGATTTTTTATTTAACTTTTTTTCTGGCGCTGCAGACAGCTGCAAGCTCTGGATTTCAAGTTGTGCTTCGTTCTGAAGGTGGGAATATGTTATCGACACATGCTGCTCAAGAGTGTCTGTGTTCACTGTAGATTCTCTGATTTGGAATACTCGAATGTTTATGTCCTGAAAGTCCCTGAAGGAGACATCGGAAGGTCGAACTAGTGGGAATATTTTGATGAGTCTGGCCATTTTTATCTCTGTTTTATTTGTGTTGATAGACAAATACAGCGATCGATCAATAGATAGATAGATAGATAGATAATATGTTTTTATTTCTATTGTACGTGCGTTTAGAGAGAGAGAGAGAGAGAGAGAGAGAGAGAGAGAGAGAGAGAGAGAGAGAGAGAGAGAGAGCAAACTGCAGAGACATTCTGCAAGTATGGATTCAGGAATGTCTGTCGAACACTGGCGAGGAATGGAAAGCCTCAGAAGAATCCCTGTACAACGTTGCAGCTGACACCCTGGACTTTGTTGGGCACAAACATGGAGACTAGATTGATCAAAACGACCCAGAGATCAACAGGCTCATTCAGATGGTAAATTCTTAACCTTCGACGACTTTAGGCCAAGACTAAAGTATTTGATGCCCTTCTGAGAGAGTTCGTCTTTACTGATGACAGTGCACTGACTTTGCACTCCCTTTGAAGACATCCAGTGCATCACATATCGCTTTGCAAGGGTATGTCAACGCTTCGGACTTACAATCCGTCCTGGTGGGACCGAGGCCATGCTCCGACCTTGACTGTCCGGAGCTGGCAGTGCCCTACCACCCACTTGTCGTCTTCAACAACACAGAGATCAAAACTGTGGACAAGTTCTGCTATTTGGGCAGTACTGTAAGCAGCAACGGATCTCTGGATCCAGAAGTATTGTTGCTCATATCAAAGGCCAGGTCTGCTTTTAGCAGAGTCTCAAAGAGTCTGTGCAAGACCATGGCATCAAACTGCGCACAAAGGTTAGCGTGTACAGACCTGTGCTTCTGAGAGCTCTCCTCTATTTTGTGACACTTGGACCACGTACTGCTGACACATCCAACAACTCCAACAGTTTCATCGTCGATGCTTGCACAAGATCTGCAGCATTCAACAGGAAGACAAGAGTGTCCCAAGCTATAGGTCCAGAAGTTTGGCCTACCCAGCACTGAGTGTACACTCATCAAAAGCCAGCTCTGATGGACAGGACACGTCGTTCAAAGGGGGACTGCAGAATTCCAAAGATGTTGCTCTACGGACAACTGAAGGAAAGACAACGTAACCAAGAGGGCCTCTCAAGAGATACAAAGACACCTTGAAGCCAACCTCAGAAGCTGCAACATCAACACTGCTTCCTGAGATGTTGCCCTTGACAGAACACAGTGGAACCAACGATGTACCCAGGGCACAAAGATGTTCGAGCAGAACAGAATGGCCACCATCCAGGAAAAGAGGAATCTGAGAAAACAGGACCCATCCTTGCAGGACTCCATTCCATACAGCGTCTGTGGACCGATGGGAGAATCCATCATCATCAGCTTTACGTTGAGGATAGAAATAATATTCTGTGGACCTTAAGTCGGACAGAGCTCCACTTCATGGCAGACAAGCGATACTGATGTTATGGTTTATTTGTGTTATGTGTGTGTGAGTGTGTAAGACAAACTGCCAGGATGTTGATGCAAGTGCTTCTGTATTTATCCATTCGACCGTGAATGCATGTAGCTGAAGGGTGATTTGATGTGTGAAACAAATGGTTCCTTTTTTTCTTTTTTTTTTTTTTTTTTTTTTTTTTTTTTTTGGGGGGGGGGTGCTTTTCTAAATTTTGTAGGACAGACTACTAGAATGTCGACGCGGTTGCTTGTATTTATTCATTCGATTGTGAATGCAGGTAGATGAAGTGTGGTTTCATCTGTGAAATGAATGCTTCCTTCGTTATATTGGTGTTTGTTTTTGTCCTTTCTTTGTTACAAATTCTTTAAGACAGACAACTCGGATGTTGACGCGGTTGCTTCTGCATTCATTCGATTGTTAATGCATTTAGCTAAGTGTGGTTTGATCTGTAAAAAGAACGTTTTTTTTTTTTTTTTACAAACTCTTCTCATTTGAGTCCACACATGTTCACTGTGTGCGTATATTTACATCAGTGGATGTACTCATAGTGTTGGTAGGGGACGCATGCACCTCTCGCTCCATCAAGATCGTGACCGCATTTTCAATTTCAGAAATGGATACACGGTGCTGCCCTGAGTCACCGTCCAAGACCTGGGCACAATGGAGGCTGGACGTCCTACAGTTAGGCAGAGGAGATCCAGAATGGACAGTTTCAATCACGAGACACGTCCCTATCAATTTTACATCACCAAGCATCACAGAGGTCACGAAGTGTCTGTGTAAGAATCTAAACATAACTGGATATCATGGGAAGGCCAGGGTGACATTTGGGGACATGAATTATCGATCAGTTTAAAAAGCAGTCATGAAAGGCATTGCCAATAGGTTTTGTTGTTATTGTTTATTTGTTATTGTTTTGCTTTGTTTGTCTTCAACTATGAAGCTGAATCAGTGGACATTAC
>JADBJO010001325.1:416626-431626 GCA_016801955.1 Conus betulinus | reverse complement strand
TACACAACCGAGATGCATGCTCATACCTGTCTCAACTTACATGGGACTGACATAAACCTCAAAAGTCGAAATCCCAAAGAAAGCGTTTTCGTCAGACCGCAGATACATGTAGCGCACCATCATGTCCCACTCTCTCTCCATGTTCAAACTGGACAAAGTCCCTCCTCGTCGGATACACTCCATGGCAGCTTCGTACCAAGTCGTCATCGTGAGTGTACGAACAACTCGGTGACAGCTGTCAGTCAGCCATAGATGACCCACGTCACACAGTTCAGCATTGGTGTAGGGACAGAGTTCTTCGTCCTCCCCACGAAGACAGTTCCACCTGTTGTTACAAGGAAAGTGGCCGGCAAACTCCTTCCACAAAGGCACGGAACAGTTCCAGCTATTACCCTTATCGTAGAAATCCTCTTCAGCGAATCGGTTCATAGTCAGTATGACGTCTTCGCTCACCTTCTTCAGAAGCCGTGACAAAGGATGCACTGTGAACTTCATCCGGAAGCCTTTATCAAGCTCCTCGTTGGTGGGCCCTGTACTGAAACGTAAGTGTACATTCCGGTGTGTAGATGGTCTGCGAAAGTGGATCCTTAATGCAGCTGATTTGAAAAAGCACCCGTGTAAAATAGTGGATGACTTCGTACAGTGTCAGCGTGGTGAAGGTCACGCAGTTTGACAGCGAAAGTTCTGGGAAGCTGACCCATGACTGCCGAACCGTTCGGGACCTCCAGTTCTACCCGGCTGTTCAGATTAGTGGAGTAAGGTGTGACCCCATCCCACAGGGGAGACTGGATATAGCCTGGAAAGGATTGATGGAAAAAAAAAGTAGACAACGCGTACATCGCTTGTCTTTTCACACTTATCGTGAGAGGTAAAAAAAAAAGGAATACAGGCGTTTTCATATATTAAAAACCTACTTGCGCATACTCTCTCTCTCTCTCTCTCTCTCTCTCTCTCTCTCACACACACACACACACATCCCCATGCACACACTCGCACGCACGCACGCACGCACGCACACACACACACACACACACAAACACACACACACACACACACACACACACACACACACACACACACACACACATTCTCATTTACTCACATGCACACAAACGAACACACGCGTACGCGCGCGCGCGCGCGCGCGCACACACACACACACACACACACACACACACACACACACACACACACACACGCAAGCGTGAGCGCGCGCACGCACGCACGCACGCACGCACGCACGTACACACACACACACACACACACACACACACACACACACACACACACACACACACACACACACACACACACACACACTCACTGACGATGGCATTCAAGCATGCAAGCGCACGGACGCACACTTGCCGGCACACATGCACAATGTACCGTTATCTCATGAATACTGTAACCTTTATTCCTTGTTTCGATTTTTTTCCCCGGTTGAAAGTGGTGTGAATGTGTCGGCACACCAAACATCAGTATGTGAGCTCATCATAATGAGTTGCGTATGTATTTCCTGACCTATACGGAGAGCTGCGCTAACAACAGCAGCGCTAGCTAGACTAAGACCTGTCTGGAATGACAGGAACATCACAATCGGTTCCAAGATCAGACTGTCGCGCTCCGTGGTCATTGCCATATTTCTCTATGCCTGTGAGACGTGGACTCTGACAGCTGAACTTGAAAGCAGGCTTCAGGCATTAGACATGAGACACTTCCGCAAGATCCTTGGCATATAAGACAAAGACCACATTACCAACTTGGAGGTCCGGACCAGAGTAAGGCAAGCCACTGGACCATATGAAGACCAGTTGTCCACAGAGTAAAGAAGGACAATGAGTTGGTATGATCATGTATCAAGATCGACAGGACTTGCCAAAATCATTCTACAAGGAACAGTGCGAGCAGGCAGAAGGAGAGGAAGACAGAGAAAGAGATGGGAAGACATCGCATGGATTGGCCTCACACTCAGCAACTGTCTAAGAGTATCTGAGAACCGGCAGAGTGGAGGAAGCTGGTTGCGAAGTCTTCTGTGGCGTCCCAACGGTCTTAAAGACTCCGGGATAGGTGGCAGGTGATAGGTGACAGGTGATAGGTGACAAGTGATAGGTGATAAGTGACAAATGATAGGTGATAGATGATAGGTGACAAGTGACAAGTGATAGGTGATAGATGATAGGTGACAGGTGACAAGTGACAAGTGATAGGTGATAGGTGATAGGTGATAGGTGACAGGTGATAGGTGACAAGTGACAAGTGATAGGTGATAGATGATAGGTGACAAGTGAGATGATAGTTGACAAGTGATAGGTGATAGGTGACAAATTATAGATGATAGGTGACAAGTGATAGATGATAGATGACAAGTGATAGGTGACAGGCGACAAGTGATAGGTGACAGGTGACACGTGATAGGTGATACGTTATAGGTGATAGGTGACAAGTGATAGGTGATAGGCGACAAGTGATAGGTGATAGGTGGCAAGTGATAAGTGGTAGGTGACAATTGATAGGTGATAGGTGACAAGTGATAGGTGACAAGTGATAGGTGACAAGTGATAGGTGATAAGTGATAGGTGATAGGTGACAGAAGAAAAGTGATAGGTGATAGATGATAGGTGATAGTTCAATCACTTTCAATGAGCTGCGTGTGTATTTTTCTAACCTATGATGAGAATTCAATCTGTCTTGATCATCCATGTATGCTTTTGAACCTCTCTGATAGTGGACTCCTATGGGGTAACAACGCTGATGTGGTGCTTGCGGTCAGCTGAGCTATAAACAACATTAACTGAACTGAATCGCGTTGGGAAAGGGGAACATGGTCACTGGGCGGGGTACAGGGGCCTGCGTCGCACGTTGTGTTGAAAGTCAGTGTGCAGTGTTCAGCCCATGATGTTCTACGGCGTCAAACCTAACCAGAGGGTGCTGAACTGCAGATGCAGCTTTGGGGCACCCGTCAAGACCTCGAGAAGACTGTGGGTTTCATCGTGGCGACAGAATTGAAGATCTGACACAGCCCCCCCCCCCCCCCCCCCCCCCCCCCCCCCCCCCCCCAAAAAAAAAAAAAAAACAACAACAAAAAAATCGAAGGCAGAAGTTTTGAGAACTCTAATCTATCGCCCCCATCACCGATCTCCCTTCCCTTCTTCTCCCTCCACCCCCCTTCACCTCCCTATTTCCCTAACCCTCCCCCCTCCACCCCGTCCACCAGCCCCTTTTCCTTCCCACCATAACAACAAGCACACAAAAAAACTAAAAACTACCTGAATGATTGGACTCACGACGACGAACGTCCAGCTGAGGCTGTTGTGACACAATGACACAAAGGTGATGTTCAGTGGAGTAAAGAACTGAATCAATACACCTTGAGAGATCGTCACGACCACATTGCGATCTATCATGCTGAAAGCATACGGAGGATTTTTTCGCGTCCACTGCGAGATGGGATATATATACTGGTCCCAATTCGTTTCACAAATCTCGACTTGCAGGCCCTGAACGTCGTACGTGGGAGGAACTTCAAACCGCAGGACGCTGGATGGAGGCGGTATCAGATGGACCCGGCATTCGCCTTTGTCCCCCCGTGTGAGGGTGTCGTTGAGATAGATGGCTCCCGATCGAACGTGGAACTGCAGAGAGAGGGGAGTGGCTGAGGCAGTTCAGGACGAGGTCAGTCCCAAGGTCAAGGTTTCTGTAGCTCGGGGTCACGTTCATCGTGGCGCTAGTTGTGCTTTTCCTGTCGGAAGGAAAGAGGTACGTTTTAAATAACGATAGCGTGAAATAGTGTGATAGCTAATCACAGCATAGCACATGCAAAGCGTACCGAAGTTTCTGTCCATCACATACTACTAGACTGCCCAATTTTAACAGGGCGATACAAATCAAAATGTATAAATACTGCATATTTCGAAACCATTGACCATATCTTATGTGACACGTGTATTACGGACATCACACACGTTCTTGCCCAGTCAGAGTTGAGCAGACTGATGTGATTTTGTTAAAGTCTCTTCAGAAGTACTCTTCATGTAGTGTCTATATCCTAACACGTGAAGGAGAGAGGTAAGAGAGAAAACGACCAGAGACAGTAGGTCTGACATTCTCAGTGATCTCTGTTGCCTTTTGTTATTGTCAAATGTCATCGACGATAAACATACGTTAAAATAACCACTGAACTGAACTGAACTGAAATGAAAGCAGCTTCACACAGGACAGCGAAAAACATGCTAGAGTTAAGTTCTGCAGTCATAGCCGGGTCCTGAAGCGCATAAACACATATATTCATTGTCGATCACGACTGAATGAGATTTAAATCTAAACAGTAATAATAGCAATTGTAGTGGCATTGTACTATGATACTGCATAGCATAATAAACAAAGCAAAGAACACTGAAAGAGCTAATACTTCAACCAAGGCTCCATCCTTTGACAGCTCAGGAGTGAAAACAGAAATGGTAACAAGGGAGCTGATTAGTTATTTCCCTCGAATGTCGTAAACAGAATTTGCGTAACATGGAATATCGAAGTTTGTATCAACAGATTGCTTTGATATTCGATGATAGCATGACTTCACGATTAGTTCTAATAACAACACAAACTTTATTCCATTTTATCAACGTTTAGTGAAGAGTGTGCAATAATCTGATCAATAATGTGAACAAACTCTGAATGAGTGTTTCCTCGCCGGACGAAGTAGTAGCGGGTATGGGCCAAAGAGTAATTTGTATTAAACTGACTGAACTGTCCTGGATCAGCTGTTCGATCCTGATACATCACACGGATCCATCCGATAATTTCAAGGGTTGTTCGTAGGATGCATCCCATCTTTTCATTAAGTTAGATTAAGATCATTTCTGTGGTGTGTGTGTGTGTGTGTGTGTGTGTGTGTGTGTGTTTAAAAATCCCGTTTACAAGTAAGCCAACCAACAGCCGACGGCAAAGACGTAACATCCTTGTTTGAGGCACAGAGATATAGAGTATCTCTGTCTCTGTCTCTGTCTCTGTCTGTCTGTCTGTCTGTCTGTCTGTCTGTCTCTCTCTCTCTCTCTCTCTCTCTCTCTCTCTCACACACACACACACACACACACACACACACACACACACACACACACACACACACACACACACACACACACACACACACACGCAGAGCATCTACAACATACACCACCCAGCAGCATAACGATGATTATGCAAAAAGGCTGATAGGTACATATATAACAGACAGATATATAAATATATAGAAAGATAGACCAACAGATAGATAGATAGACACACTGATACGTAGACAGATAGACAGAAATCAGACTGTGGTCAAAACTCACTCACTCGGTCAGTCCTGCAGAACTCCCATGAGTCTGTAGATTCGTGATGATCAGTCCAACAATGGCCACCAGAATAACGGTCCACAAACAAGACATGCCTTTCGCCATGGCAAAACTAGTTCACATAATTATGGTAGACCGATGTGGCCTTCAAACCGCCAATGTAGCTTACTGTTTAATGTTATTTTACAGATCTTGGTTGCTGCTCCCTAGAAAATTACATGCGTAAAACTTTCTACTTTATGTTATTTTACATATCTTGGTAGCTGCTCCTTAGAAAATGACATGCGTAAAACTATGGCTGGCGTCCCGCAAACACGCTTCGAAAACTAGACGGGATGTTGGGAAATCTTTAAAGTAATTTTAAGTATCTCTGTCGGTTAACATAACAAACAAATACAAGACAAGTCACAACGCGTTAAGACCTCTTAGGTTTTCTTCGGGTGAGAGAAAAAACATTGGGGCTCTGCAAACACAAATAATCTCAACATTACCAACAACTATCAAAGAAAAATACCAACAGAACTAGAATGCAAAGTTTCTGAAAACAACTTAAGAAGATCAAGGTCATTAACTATTTTCTGTAATGTTATCGGATTTCGATGGTTGAGCGCAGTGCCTCCATTTTTGAGCATTTGAGCTTTGATGGCAGGACAGTGCAGAAGCAGATGATTCGTAGAAATTTGACTCCCACAACACAAAATAATATCTTTACAAAATTTTGTTTTGAGAGCATTTAGACGAATCTTAAACATCAAAGACGTAATTGATCTGGATTTGATTTGACTTAAAAACTCTCAATTATTATATCCGAATGCAGTGTATCACAAGCTTTTACACAATTATGTGAATATTGTATATCTGAGGTCTTCAACTTGTCAACAAAATTATCCTTTGCTAACTTGTCAAAGTATTTATAATATTCATGTAGATCTAGCTTAACATTAAGTTTAATTGTCCCTGTAGCATTGCGTGCTGCACTCTTGGCTGCTTGATCTACCTGTTCATTAGAGAGAATTCCACAGTGAGATGGAATCCAATAAAAAGTAACACTGATATCTTTGCTTGCTAAGTGATGTATTAAGTGCTTGATTTCGTGTGTCATTTCAACCCGTGTCTTGGTATTTTGACCTTTGATAGCATATAATACTGATTTTGAATCCACACAAAATAATATTTTGCATGCATTTAAAGGTAACTCTTTAATGTGATGTAACGCCATTAAAATGGCTATTAATTCAGCAGTGAAAATGGAATAATGCCTACCAATATTATAACGTTTTTAATGTTTTCAAGGAAGGAATAAAAAAATGCTGATCCTGCACTGCCATTTTCTATTACAGACCCGTCTGTGTAAATCTTGATATAGTTAGTATACTTGTTTTCAATGCTAATGTTTACTAAATTTTTCAAGATATTTGGAGATTGATTTTTGTTTAAATTTATCTTCAATATCAAAAGCAGGTTTAATATGCTCCCAGGGTGCTACTGGTGAAACAGGTGGCTTAGTGGCTATTTCTTTGTGTTTTAATTCTTTAGAATTGATTATATCAGTGGCATAGGAATTGATTGATTGTAAAGAGTGTATTGTTTTAGCTCTTTTAGCAAAATCTTTCGCAGAGTCTAATCTAATTTCTTCCTTACAAAATGTATCAAAAGCAAAAGACTTTACTATAAATTTAGCGCAAGAATTTTTCCTATTGTCATCTAGAGGAAGAACACCCGCTTCTTTATAGGATCCTAGATTGGAAGCATGTATTGGAACCCCAAGTGCCAGTTTAACAGCTTTGCAGTCTATGCTTTGAAGTTTGGATAATAGGTGCTTGGGGGCATTAAAGAAAACTTCTTGGGCATATATTAAACGAGATCGAACAAGTGAGTTTGCAAGACATAAAAGTGCTTTAGTATCTTGACCCCAACGTTGTTTACTTATAATTTTGAGAAAATTTAATGCTTTTCGTGCTTTATCAAGTATATGATTTATATGTTGATTCCAGGTAAGTTTTGATGACAGATAAACACCTAGAAACTTAACACTTTGCACACAAACTTCAAGGGCAATTCCATTAATGCTGAATATAGGCATTTTTCTGGGTTATAACCTGAGTTAAAAAGGACCATGTTTGTTTTTCTAAAGATAGTGATAAACCATTTTCTTTCATAAAATTAGTGATGATTTTATCTAATTCCTTTTGGTAAACTTTTTTGTATAGTTTAATGCTCTAGTGGGTGTATTGCGTTTCATTGTTACCTTCATCCACATGCATATATCGTCAGCATACTGGACTAAACTGAAATCGTTTGACAATCTCTTTGGGAGATCGGCTATGAGTATATTGAATAGAATGGGAGAAATAACTGAACCTTGAGGTAATCCCATCTGAAGTTCTCTGGGGTTCGAGTACGTGTTTCCTACTCTTACTTGTATGAAACGATGTGAAAGGAAATTTTCAATGTAGTTATACATATTACCATTAATATTGTTTTCCTTAAGCTTTTGCAATAATTTGCAGTACCATACTTGATCATAAGCTTTCTTAACGTCAAAAAAAAAGTTGCAAGGATATTCTTCCGCCTCGCGAACTGCTGTTTGATTTGTGTTGTTAGTTTCACTAGATGTTCTGTAGTTCATCGGCCTTTCCGAAAGCCTGCTTGATTTGGGGGTATAATGCACTGTTTTTTTTCGCAGAAGTGGGCTAATCTGTTTAATATTATTTTCTCCATAAGTTTGCAAACGTGTGTGTAACGAGATGGGTCGATAGCTGTTTCTGGGTCTTTAGGCTTTTTCTATCTATAGCTTAACAATTGATCGCTTCCAAACAGAAGGCATTTCCCCTTTACCCCAACATCTTGTATGAATATATGTAAAAATCGAATAACATTGTAAGGTAAGTGTTTTAACATTTCATAAGATATTCCATCTAATCCAACAGATGTTTTTCTTTACTCAAATGTAAAATACTTTCTTTTACTTCCTCAAGTGTTATTTCAGAATTTACATAGCTTTTCCTTGTGAACTCATTATCATCATGATTTGATTTTGTTTTACTTTCTCTTCACTTTCTCTATACTCTTTACTTACAGTTGATAAACCTGCATTTCTACTATAACTGACAAACATCTCTGCAAATGCTTCTGCTTTTTCATTATTAGTGGGTAGATCTGAGTTCTCTAATCTTATGGGACATTGTGGTGGTAAATTAATTTCGTTCTTCATGGTTTTCATTTTTTCCCAGACTTTTTGCATATCTTATGACTGTAGATTTCATTAATACAAAAAGAAGACCAGTATTGTCTCTTGGCCTGGGCGTTACTCTGTTTGATTTATTTTTTGCCTTGTTTGCCTCTTAATGGTTTGGGGTAGAATTTTCTTGTATGTATATTTTAAATTTCTCCCATTTTTCGCTATTTGCCTTTTCACAGTCGTCATTCCACCAGATATTTCCAGAGTGTTTATGTGATTTCTTTGTCTTAGGCATGGGTATAGAGTCATTTGCAGCCTCTAGGACTGCCTTGGTAAATGAAAAAAATAAGATCATTTATATATTTTATCGTGCATATCCTCAACATAAAAAACGTAGACATACTTGCTGAAAATTTATCCCAATCAGCAAATTTATAATTGTACTTTGGGACTTTATCCTCAGTTAGATCTGTAATTCTTGTGCTTGTAATTTCAAAACTTGTTATAATCGGAATGTGATCACTATTTAAGCAATGAGCCAGTGTGTTCACTCACAAATGGGAGCTAGATCAGGCGAAACCAGAGTTAAATCAATTTCTGTAGCTCTATGATTAGGATTATCAGGGATTCTTGTAACTCGACCATCGTTTAATAGATAAAACGATGAATCTACAACATTCTCTATTAACGATTGCTTGTGATATGGTCACAGTTCTTCTCCCAAAAAGGGGCATGTGCATTAAAATCTCCTGTAATTAGCACTTTTTTGCTTTTTATCTGCCTGAAGCATACGGATCCATTCAGTGTTGTTATCATCTGGACCTTTTGGTAAATACACTGATAAGATAGTAGTAAATCTTATCAAATTGTACTGTCACAACACAAGAATGAATTGTGGAAATATCTGATGGAATAGGATTAGGGCACAGTGTGTAATTTACCCCTTCATGTATGTAAATAGCTGTATTGATTTTTCCGTTTGTGTCTTCTTTTGATAGATGGGAGGGAAGTAATAATTTTTCTAACTTAGATAGCTTATCTTTCTTTACATTTAATGACTGGATGCTTAAGACATGATATTCACGATTTGCAAGATGTTGGACTAAATGTTCATAATTAGAAATCATTGATCTACAGTTCCACTGAAAAACACTAAAGTTGTTTCCTCGTGTCATGTTCTAAAACTAATGTTCAAATTATATGGAAGGAAAAAAGAAATCATTAATAATTATAATTAGAGAAAAATGTCAAGAAAAATCTTGGTCAGAATACAACGTCTTCATGGAGGTGCTTAAAAATCAATCAAAATGAACAGAGATAACACAGTAGTTGCATCAGGTGGCTTGGTCGTCGTGGGCCCGTCGATAGGATTCCCAGTCCAGGGCACTGAAAGGGTTGAACCAACTGGGGACACGTGGAGCTGGAAAGTCGTAGTATGTTTCCCTGTTGCCCTGTCGTCGTCGGGAGGGCCTTTGGGGTCTCCCACGCCCGATTCCTCACGTGCCATCTAATGTTTCCTGCAAGCAGGCTAGAGCCCCGTTTTGAAAGGTGAATTTTGTCATGAAGGTGGTCAAGTTTTATGTTATCATTGTCAATGAAACTGATGTTTTTTTTGACTTCAAAGAGGTCAGACGTGATCTTTGCATTGAACAGCTGTCTGTTCACTTCTAATTTCTTGTCCATCACTTTTGTTGCTTTGCTGATAACTAACTTCACTTTCTGGTGTTTTTTCGCTACTGATTTCATTGTATGTACGAAATTCTTACCGACTTTTTCTGCCTCTTCCACCTTCAAGTCATTGACTCCACAATATACTACGACACAGTTAGGCATTTCCTCTGTATCAATCTCTTCTAGGCATTGTTTGACAGCTGACACATTGTACTGTTTAAACTTGGAGACCTTGAAATCGTAGGAATATCCAAGTCTTTTTCCTTGAACTCCGTTTGCAACAGAATCATGGATGACAAGTACTGTTGGATACTCTTGGCCTTCGTCTACTTTTACTTTTGTTTTTCTAGATTTACTGTGATCTTTCTATTCCTCTCAGGCACTTTGACGTCATCCTTCTTGTGTAATTCGATCTTCCGTCATGTTGACTGCTAGGATTAACGTCATTATTTGGTTTTGTCTGGTCTTCGGTAAAGATTTTTGACCAATTTCTGCTTTATTTTTCGTAGACGGGGATTTAATTTGAGAGGGATTGGTCCCTGAATCTGAGGCAACTACTTGTCCGTATGTTGCTGCGCCTGGAAGACATGTTTTTGTTTGTGTGGCAGTGGTCACCATGGTAACTTGCCGTTTGGTGTTTTCTGCAAGTATTTTGTTTTGTGTAATCACGGCATTCTCCAACCTTTCAATTCGTTTGCAGAGAGACAAAAACATTTCTTTCGCACCGAGAGAACTAAAATCATGGCTACCAACCTCCTTTTTTTCCGTTGAAGGGTTTTCCTTCATCTGAAAAGCTGGATTCTGCATAGCCAAGTTGCTCGAAGTTCCAGGGCCTTCTCGCTGCCGGGTTTTAACAATGTTTTTTTTCAGCCGATAGTCTCCGATGGACACGGTAGACAACTTCTGAGTTCTCGGTACTCTGCTGTTCGGTGCCGTTTGTCTCCCACTAAATCTTGTTTTCATTTTTTCCTATTTTTTGGCCCACGAAACGGCCACCGAGGTAGATTAGTTGCTGCGTGTGTCCGCCATCTTGTGTGTGCGTGTGTGTGTGTGTGTGTGTGTGTGTGTGTGTGTGTAATGAAATGAATGAATATTTAATTTAATGTCTGTTCACAGGATAGTGATTTTAGGCACCATTCAAAAGTTACCCCCTCCCCTGCCCTTCAAAAATAAGAACAAGTGAAATAAAACTTCAAAATAATCTTCCAATAGGTGTGGATAGAATAACTTTTGCAATTAAGATAATGTCGATTTCTTCATCATTGAGAATGTCCCTTGTGTTATCATACTTCAGAAAAAAAAACTCCATATTATTCATTCGGTATCTAGTGAACAAAATTGGGCATTCTAATAGTAAGTGATGAAAAGTCAGACAAATACAAAGACAAACAATCTAATAGTGGGGGGAAAACAAGCGCAGGCCAACAACTAAATTGTCTTCATAGTAATGACTTGGCAAAACTTTGAACTTAAGGGGGGGGGGGGGGGGGGGGGGGGGGGCAGGAGGTTGAAGATATAAAAAAAAAAAAAAAAAAAAACTGGGAAAATGAAATTAAGAAAATATGAAAACTCTTCACTGGCTGCATAAGGGAACCATCGCAATCCCTTTTAAAGGCAGATATATTTCTATTGCCTGCTCGAGGGTCGGAAACTCATCAGGGAGACACGGCTGGCTGTATCTGCGCTCCTCTGGCGTCAAATAGAGACACACCACAGTCCATAATACCGTGGTGTTCTCACCACCAAGGGTGCAAAAAAGAATCCAATAGCACCCCCGCAGCCAGCGAAGAGTAGTAAAGGAAACCAAACGAAAGTGTGGGGAGGAAAAAAAGTTGCTGAAAAACTACAGATATTATGCAAATAGTATAAAATGTAGGGGCAATCTTTGAGCTACGCTTGAGGATCCACCCAAGGATGCAGGGAGATCAAAAGACAAACACAAAGACAGACAGAAACAAATACAAATAACCTCGATTTAATCAAGAACAATCTAATAGTGGGGGAAAAAAAGCGCAGGCCAACAACTAAATTGTCTTCATAGTAATGACTTGGCAAAACTTTGAACTTAAGGGGGGAGGGCAGGGGGGGGAAGATATATAGGAAAAAAAAGATGTAAAAAAACTGGGAACATGAAATTAAGAAAATATGAAAACTCTCTTCACTGGCTGCATAAGGGAACCATCGCAATCCCTTTTAAAGGCAGATATATTTGTATTGCCTGCTCCGAGGCCTTTCGTCCGCTGGGTCGGAAACTCATCAGGGAGACACGGCTGGCTGTATCTGCGCTCCTGGCGTCAAATAGAGACACACCACAGTCCATAATACCGTGGTGTTCTCACCACAAGGGTGCAAAAAAGAATCCAATAGCACCCCCCGAAGCAGCCAGCAAAGAGTAGTAAAGGAAACCCAAACGAAAGTGTGGGAGGAAAAAAAGTTGCTGAAAAACTACAGATATTATGCAAATAGTATAAAATGTAGGGGGGCCTTTGAGCCTACGCTTGAGGATCCACCCAAGGATGCAAGGGAGATCAAAAGACAAACACAAAGACCAACAGAAACAAATACAAATAACCTCAATTTAATCAAAACGAAATTGAAATGAAATGAGGCAGGGAACAGTAAACAATAAACAAATAGATCTAGTTGCAAAGTGAAACGACTGCAGACGGAAATTTAAACAAATCTTAAATAAATGTCAGCGAACCGCCCAGAGAAACGTGGACAAACGAGTCACAAGACAACACACAACGCGTTTCGACCTCTTAGGTCTTCCTCAGGTGAAATAAAGCGTAGGTCTAAGATTGCCCCCTACATTTTATACTATTTGCATAATATCATTCAACGCCTTCCTTGCGCTGAACTCAGAAGCAATCTGAAGCGATCAAAGCTAAGTGCATTTTCGTTATTTTGTCTGTCTTTATTTCACCTGAGGAAGACCTAAGAGGTCGAAACGCGTTGTGTGTTGTCTTGTGACTCGTTTGTCCACGTTTCTCTGGGCGGTTCGCTGACATTTATTTAAGATTTGTTTAGTAAACAAATAGGGTAGTCTTTGCTCCCATAAGGAAACCTAAGACAGAGTAACTTTTATTCAAGACTGGCACAGCCTTTTAAACTGAATAAAGTCAGACAAATACAAAGACGAACAATCTAATAGTGGGGGAAAAACAAGCGCAGGCCAACAACTAAATTGTCTTCATAGTAATGACTGGCAAAACTTTGAAGGGGGGGGGGGGGGGGGGGGGGGGGGGGGGGGGGGGGGGGGGTTGATATATTGATATATATATTATATCTATATAATAAAACAAAAAAAAAAAACTGGGAACATGAAATTAGAAAATATGAAAACTCTTCACTGGCTGCATAAGGGAACCATTGCGTCCCTTTTAAAGGCAGATATATTTCAATTCTATATATATCTGCCTTTAAAAGGGACTACAATGGTTCCCTTATGCAGCCAGTGAGAGTTTTCATATTTTCTTAATTTCATGTTCCCAGTTTTTTTTTTTATTTTTATTTTTTTTTTTAATATATATATCTTCAACCTCCTGCCCCCCCCCCCCCCCCCCACTTCAAAGTTTTGCCAAGTCATTACTATGAAGACAATTAGTTGTTGGCCTGCGCTTGTTTTATCCCCACTATTAGATTGTTCGTATTTGTATTTGTCTGACTTTATTCAAGTTTAAAAGGCTGTGCCAGTCTGAATAAAAGTTACTCTGTCTTAGGTTCCTTCCTTATGGGAGCAAAGACTACCCTACTTGTTTACTGTTTATTGTTTACTGTTCCCTGCCTCATTTCATTTCCAATTTCGTTTTGATTAAATTGAGAGTTATTTGTATTTGTTTTTTTGTTGTCTTTGTGTTTGTCTTTTGATCTCCCTTGCATCTTTGGGTGGATCCTCAGGCGTAGGTCAAAGATTACCCCCTACATTTTATACTATTTGCATAATATCTGTAGTTTTTCAGCAACTTTTTTCCTCCCCACACTTTCGTTGGGTTCCCTTTACTACTCTTCGCTGGCTGCTTCGGGGGTGCTATTGGATTCTTTTTTGCACCCTTGGTGGTGAGAACACCATGGTATTATGGACTGTGGTGTGTCTCTATTTGACGCCAGGAGTACAGATACAGCCAGCTGTGTCTCCCTGATGAGTTTCCGACCCAGCGGATGAAAGGCCTCGGAGCAGGCAATAGAAATATATCTGCCTGTAAAAGTGACTGCAATGGTTCCCTTATGCAGCATGTGAAGAGTTTTCATATTTTTTTAATTTCATGTTCCCAGTTTTTTTTTTTTAATATATCTTCAACCTCCTGCCCCCCACCCCCCCCCTCACCCTGCCACCCTTTATTCAAGTTTAAAAGGCTGTGCCAGTCTGAATAAAAGTTACTCTGTCTTAGGTTTCCTTATGGGAGCAAAGACTACCCCACTTGTTTACTGTTTATTGTTTACTGTTCCCTGCCTCATTTCATTTCCAATTTCGTTTTGATTAAATTGAGGTTATTTGTATTTGTTTCTGTCTGTCTTTGTGTTTGTCTTTTGATCTCCCTTGCATCCTTGGGGTGGATCCTCAAGCGTAGGTCTCAAGAGATTGCCCCCTACATTTTATACTATTTGCATAATATCTGTAGTTTTCAGCAACTTTTTTCCTCCCCACACTTTCGTTTGGTTTCCTTTACTACTCTTCGCTGGCTGCTTCGGGGGTGCTATTGGTCTTTTTGCACCCTTGGTGGTGAGAACACCACGGTATTATGGACTGTGGTGTGTCTCTATTTGACGCCAGGAGCGCAGATACAGCCAGCCGTGTCTCCCTGATGAGTTTCC
>JADBJO010001325.1:411358-416141 GCA_016801955.1 Conus betulinus | reverse complement strand
GTGTGTGGCCACATTGAACATTACAGGGAAAGAAAGGTCTCTTAGTGTGCAAGAGAAGAAAGGTCTCACATTGTGTATCCACATCGAATGCGATGGAGGAAGAAAGATCTTAAACTATAATGTGTGACGACACTGAATATCATGGGGGTAGAAAGGTCTTGCAGTGTGTGGCCACATTTAACATTGTAAATGTAAGGGAAGAAAGGTCTCATGTGGTGTGGCCAATTGCTCTAATCATGAGGTCAGTTTAAAAATCTGCTGCCATTGCAGTGTTTGTGGTGAATTTGAATCAGAGTTCAAAAGGACTGTCAGTGGATGAATAATTATACTTGTGCCTTTCAGAGGGGGAAGGTCACTCAGGCTGATCTGGGCGTAGCTGTCTGGTGCGGATCAAGAGTGAGCAGCTCAGAAAAAATACCACTGAGAGACTTAAATTACATAACAGAGATATTTCTCTGTCACTTTCAGAAGTTACTTTTTCAAAAATAAAAAAGGGACAAAAAGAGGACTGGGTGGGCATCAAGGCCAGCAAAAACTTTCAACTTATTTCATACATTGTGTAGAGTGGAGAAGCTCTTGCTCCTTTAACCATTGCAATTGGACGGTAAGTTAGCCCCATATGTACTAGTGATGAATTATTGCTCAGAAATATTGCATATATCCTAACTTGGGAATAACTTTATCAGCACCTGGTTGCCTGACCATATTCACGCAGTTAATTTAAGTTATGAAAGACATCATCAGTGAAGTAAACAATGTATATCTCAACAATGTGACAGTGGTTTTCTCGCTGTCTCTGTCTGTCTCTCTCTTCCCTCTCACTCTGTCTCTGTTTAGTTCAGTAGATTATTTAATGTCTTTTCATCGATCTGATATATGCATATTTACATAAGTGAAATACCCTAGTGGTACACAAAATTGCTGATCTTTATAAAAAAAATTGCGTCCTGTGACTGCGAAATAACCATGGCAATTTCAGCAACATATTAACTGTATTGACAGTATTGACGTCAAAGTTATTTATCTCAATACCTTTCTCCTGATAGAGAGAGGTCAACATTGAGCATTCAAACAAAAGATGATGTACAGAAATGTTTTCTCTGCAGACACAAGTAATACCATGAGAATATTTAGTGTTCCAAGTATTCAGCCTTAATTTATGAATTAATCTAACAATGTGCCTTGGGCACAATGGTGAAGTGGCCGGTTTTTGACTAGAATTCTGCTTATGCATACATTTTTTAAAATATAATTTGGATTAGTTCACAAGAGGATAAAATCTAAGGGATTGTTTGTAAATTTTTTTCTGCATTTCTGTTTGTTCCTTCTTTTGCAAGACTGTCTGCTATTTCATTCCACTTTATATGACATTGAGATGTGACCCAACAAAAATCAATTCTTATGCCTAGAGTTATGAAACAATGCACTTGATATTATTTTATTTCAAAAAAGCAAATCTTTTCTAGCTTTGCTGCCCCAATGCTCTAGTGATTGTAAAAACAGATTTGGAATCAACACAACACAAAGTAAAATTTGATAGAAAGCAATTGATGTATCATATATGTAAGTTATAGCCTTCAGTACTGCATATAATTCTGAGGTATAGATTGAAAACCCCTTTCCTAAATAATATGATTTCCTGACATTTAAGGTTGGTATTATAAAGCCAGGACCACTGTCAGAAGACTCCATTACCGACCCATCTGTAAACACTGTTAAATGATTTGGATAGCTGTTTTCTAAATGTTCACAAACTTCAGTTGTTAAAATATTTACATTACCACTTTTCTTAACAGAGTGTATTTGTAATCAAAAGAAGCATTTAGGTGCTCCCAGTGAGATACTGCAGGAAATTCTGGTATAGCAGTAATATCAATATTACAGTGTGACATAAAGTCAGATGTGTAGTTTCTAATTGGTTGAATATATATTTTTTAGACCTCATCGGAAAAATCTTTACTGGAATCCATTAGTATTTATTCAGTAACTGAATTTTCAACAGAAAGACTTCTAACAATTTGGATACATCCAATATTCACTTCTCATTCAGTGGCAATGTATTTGTTTCTTATAACATCTATAAGTGTTTGTATGAACTAGGACTCCCAGAGCTAATTTCATGGCCTTACTATCCATGCTACACAATCTCTTTAAAAGAGAATTAGGTGCAGAGTATACGCTTCCTGCCCATATGTCAGTTTCGATCAGACTAAAGAGATACATGAACAGATGTAAAAGGGTATGACAGTCCTGGCCCCATGGTTGGTAATATATAATTCCAAGAATGTTTTTCTTTTTCTTGTTTTTATCAATCAAATTTTCAATATGTGTTTTTTCAGTTCAGCCTAGGAGTTAAAAATACCCCCAGGAACTTAACTTTTTGTTTATATTCCAGAATCTGACCATCTAGCAAAAGTGAGGGTAGAATCTTTGGATTCTCACCATTGTTAAACAACATAAGACATGTTTTTTTCTCCAGAGTTCTTATCTATTGTTCATCATATATGTAGATAATTTATCCCATTCTTTTCGGAACAACTTCTGTACAAAGTTTATTGTTCTTTTGTTGGAATGCTTCCTTAATGTATGGTTAGTTAATCCAAATAGTGATATCATCTGCATATTGAACCACATGTGTTGCTTTTGACATAGATTGGGAAAATCATGGATTAGGATTGTGAACAACATGGGAGCAATAACTGATCCCTGAGGAATACCCATATCTACATTCCTAGAGGTTGAATAAGTTCTTCCCATCCGTGTACATATGCTTCTTTCTATTAGGAAGCTTTTAATGTAATCATTCTCCCAGAAATGCAAACATTTTTTAATTTGTACAGTAGCCTTGTGTACCATATACGCAGTCATTGGCTTTTTTTAGCATAAAAAATGTAACCAAAGTACTTTTTCTGTGGGAGAATTGTTATTTAATGTGACTGGTCAGTTTTACTAAATGGTCTGTGGTACAACAACCTTTTCAAAAGCCCGCTTGCTGAACAGGAATCACACCAGCTTTTTCACAGTGATATAACTATCGTTTGTGAACATTTTTTTTCTTTCTAAAAGTTTACCAATATGCGATGTTAGAGCTATGGATCTGTAACTATGTCCAGATGTCCATGGTTTACGTTCCTTGAGTACCGGAACTGCTACTTAACTTTTTCAGATTCTTGGAATAGTGCCATTAATCCAACATTTTGGAAATAATGACTGCAGTAATACTTTCCACTAAGAAGGTAAATGTCTGATGAGTAGATAGGACACTCCATCAAAGCCAACAGCTGAATCATGTGAAGGGATAGAATCTAGTGGTTCTGATATTTCTGAAAACAGTAAAGGTGAGTTTACGTATTGTTTTTTTCTTGTGGAGGAGCCATGTATTCATGTTTTTGTTCCTCATTGTTTCGGTGACAACTATTTTCTGGTTGCAAAGTGAAACGACTGCAGGCGGAAATCTATTTTCTGGCTGAAGATTTTTAGACTGACTACAAGCAGAAAATAAATCAGAAAAATCTTCAGCTTTATCCAGAGCAGTGGGAAAATCAGTTTTTAACTTTACAGGGTATGACTGAGTTTTATAGCAAGTTTTCATTTTGTTGACTTTTTTCCAAACTTTAATTTAATCTTTTGATTCTGATGCTTCGGCTTCACAAAACTCAATTCTGTACTTCTTTTTTGCTTGAACAATGATTTTTTATTTTTAGTACATTTATTCTTTTCTTGTTTCATGAATATAAAGTCTTCATCTGACTATTTTTCTTCTCCATGTTTTGTAGCTTTTTCACTTTGACTGTACAACAAGTCTACATTCTTCTGTCTACCATATGTTGGCTTCATATTTTCCAGTCTTTTTGTATATATCTGGGGATAGTCTTTTCAACTGCTAGTAAAACTATTTTGAGAAATATGCATAAAATGTATCTAGATCGTCATCCTCAATTGGTGATGTATTTTGCAACACAAGAAAAGTTTGAAAGGCTCCCAGTTGGCCAGTTTATAGTTAGATTTTTTCATTTTGCATTCAGTGGTAGACGGTTCATCAAATATGTTTTCATTAAAAAGTATTTTAATGGGAAGATGATCACTCCCTAAACAATCTTCTACTGTGGACCAGTTATAGTTTACTGCTAAGTTTGGGGAAGCAAGTGATAGATCTATTGCACTAGACATGTGAATGACTACATCAGGAATTCTTGTAATTCTGCCATCGTTTAACAAAAATATATATTCCAATCAAGAATATTTTCAACAAATTTATTAGGTGTCACTTTACTACAACTTGTTTACCAGAAGGGTGCATGAGCGTTAAAGTCACCCATAATAATCCACTTCCTCTTTGTAAAATCAGTATGTTTTAACCAATCAGTGTCATCCTCTTTAGGATTTCTGTCTCTGTCTCTGTCTCTCTCTGAGTTTTTTTTTTTTTTTTTTTTTGCTCTTGTTTTTTAAAAAACTTCCTAAGGCCAGTCTTAATCCAAGAGAAACACAAGGGAAATAACCTCATATTGACCGAGTCTGAGATGAATAACTTCCCTTGTTCATTGAGCTGCTTCTTCGAATAGACACTACTCACAAATGAGAGGTGTTTTTGGGTTTGTGTATAAAATGTAATAAAACAGAAACAAAAAAACGAGAATTACCTGAAGCAGATGAGAGCAATTCAAATGGTTAACTGTGTGCTGATTTTTTTTTCTTTCCCTCGGATTCATAATTATAATCATCAGATATCTTTTCCTATGCCCATACTGTGACTTTCTTTCAGGCACAGTATGAAGACTTTTCT
>JADBJO010001325.1:401358-406358 GCA_016801955.1 Conus betulinus | reverse complement strand
GGGGATGCGGGGGAAAAACAGTTGCTCCACCTTGTCACAGAGACTATGACACCAGTAAATCAGTAGAAATACAACTGGTCGTAGATCATACCAGAGTGTCACCAGAGACACCCTTCATTCATTTTCTTGTCGATAAGAATCAAATAATGTACTTCACGGTGGGGTATGTGGGAAAAAGACCAGACGGCACTGGTGGAAACAGAGTGATTTATGTGGATTATGTTACCTTGTAAACGAGCAAGAACACCACCACAACAACTACATAGCTGATTTTGATGTACAGTTCAGTTCGGTTCAGTGGTTTATTTAATGTCTTTTCAACGCCAGATGATATTAGACACTTGTTAAAACACAAAAAACAAAACAAAACAAAAACAAAACTTCACACTCAGCTTATCTAGTACTTGCAAAGCCATATCTGTGCATATTTGCATAAATGAAATACCCTAGTAGTACACAAAGTTGTGATCTTTACAAAAACTTTGCAACTTGTAACTGCGAAATAACCATGGCAATTTCAGCAACACATGAACCATATAAGACACTATTGACATCATCAAAGTTATTCATCTCAATGCCTTTCTCCTAATAGAGCGAGGTCAACATTGAACATTCAAACAAAAGATGATATACAGAAATGTTTTTTTTTCTGCAGGCACAAGTAATACCGTGAGAATATTAGATTAGTGTTCCAAGTACTCAGCCTTGATTTATGAATTAATGTAACAATGTGCCTTGGGCACAATGGTAAAGTAGCCATGTTTTGACTAAAAATTCTGCTATGTATGCTATATACATTTCCATAATTTGGATTAATTCACAAGAGGACAAATCTAAGGGATTTCTGATAAATTTTCAGCGTTTCTATTTGCTCCCTCTTTTGCAAGACTGTCTGCTATTTCATTCCACTTTATACCACAGTGAGATGGGACCCAACAAAAAACCAGTTCTTATACCTAGAGTTATGAAAGTTTTGATGTACGTTGTATGAGGGCATCATGTGAAAGAAATCAATAGTGTAGTTATAGAAAGACAGGCAGAACATCAGTCATGTTCACGTGTGCATCTGTAATAATGAACCCCTGCCTCTTCCACTCCCAACCTGCAGCACTCCCACCCCCCCTTTCCCACGTGCTCTCTCCCTCCCTTCGCGCAGCATCCATCCATCCACCCTCATCTCTCTACTCTGTTCATAAACAAGCAACATTGATCGTTCAGTTTCTGACCCTGTCCCTCTCATCGTGCCATCAGGTAGTCGGCTGAATAGAGAGAGGACTGGTTGAATGGACAAGTAAAGAAATAAATGAAATATTCGGAAGAAGCAGACGTCTTAGTCCCCGTATGCACCGCATGTGTTGGGACTTCAACTCAAGCAAGGGAAAAAAGAAAGAAAGAAAAAAAAAAAAAAACGAATATTATTTGAAATAAACATAAGTCTGTTGTTTTGTTGTTGTTGTTTTGTAAACCACGAAGAACAGACGATCAATGAATATTTTATTTGGTTTTTCACGTGCAGTAGGTAGTAATATACGTCAGAGGAACGTTTCACAGTATTTTGTGACCGTGCATCATGCCGACGCCCGCAAATGATTTTGTCTAGGGGTGTTATATTTTAACAGCGTCTATAAGACATGATGCGTGGCTCAGGCTCCGAGATTGCGGGTTCAGTTGCTGTCAGAAGCGTTTACTTTTTAGGGATTTGGGGCACTGGCATGTCACTGGCACGGTCAGTGAGGTGCACACACACACACACACACACACACAGGTGCACACACACACACACACACACACACACACACACACACACACACACACACACACACTGTGGTCTATGCAATACTTGCGCTGTTCGGTTTCGATAGAGTTGGGAAACTCAATGCAGGAGTCAACTAGAGGATTTGTGATTGAGGGGATGAGTGAGTGAGTGGATATAGAGCGAGTAGCTTGTTTTTTTAATTAACTGGCTCGCTCGTTAGCATTAGTGTTATGGTCGTCAAGCTACTCACAACAAAAGCAGACACGACTAACAATGCAAACAATATAGACAAAACTCACAAAACACAACATGCAAACAAAACGAAACGTTACAAATAAAAGCCAAAACGGACTGCAGATAATTTAGACAAAAAACAGACAAAACACGATGTAGGTAAGAGATAATTCAGAGAAACAGGCAATGCAAACAATATTTATTAATTTGATATAGATAATATCTATGAAATAGACACAAAAAAGAAAATTACAGACAAAACATGCAATATAAACAGTGCGGACGAAGTAGGCATTATATACAATGCCGATGAAACATACAGTACAGACAAAACCCATGAAACCTGATTAAAAAAAAAACAAACAAAACAAAACAACAACAAAAAACAAAACTATATTAACAATGCTGACGAAATAGACATTATAAACAACGCAGACAAAAAAAGCAGTACAGATAAAACCATGACATTTTCTTAGAAAAACTAGTAAAATATTATCATTTCCTCCATTTTGAAGGCTTTTTTGTCTTGAACATTTTTGTCCTCTTGATTATATAATAGAATTATTCTCAATAAAGACTCCCACAAGAATGGAAACAACAGTCTGTTCTGCTGTCCTTTGTCATCATCATTATTTTTTGGTCAAATTTCATTATCTCAAACTTTTAATCTGCATGTGGCAAATTGAGCGGAACAGGTGACGTCGCTGTCATCATACACAGGTTTATCTCCTTAGGAATGCCGATGGTTTTGCTGTCACGTTGTTGGCTGATGATGTTTTGTGGACTTTTTTTTTTTTTTTTTTTTTTTTTTTTTTTCTCCCTCCCTCCCTCCCTCCCTCCCTCCCTCTCTGACAGCTCATTTTAGGATTTTTTTTTTATCTCTTTATTTATTATCCTTCTTTCTTGTGTTCTTCTTCTTCTTCTTTCTTCTTCTTCTTCTTCCTCCTCCTCTTCCTCTCTTCCTCCTCCTCCTCCTCCTCCTCCTCCTCCTTTTTTTCTTGCGGTACCAGTGCATCGACCATGGCCATGCACCGCCTGTCAGGGCTGGTCCGCAGCACCATGGAGGGGTCTGTGCTGCGCGCCCCTTCGCCCCGTGTGGCTGTCGGAGCACAGGGCGACCGTCTGCAGCGTGTGCTCCACCCTCATCCGCAGGGCACGGCAGCAGCACCTTCTGAAACAACTGGAGCAGCAGCTGGAGCAGGGCCACCGGCCGCTCTCCGAGATTCACCTTCCGCACAAGCAGCAGCTGCTGCTGCTTCTTCCGACCGCGCGACGTCTGCAGCACACGAGACACCACTCCTCCAGTGGCCCGAGCTCTTCCGCGCCATCGCCGCCTGGTGACCGGGATGTGAGTGAGTGAGTGAGTGAGTGAGAGAGAGAGAGAGAGAGAGAGAGAGAGAGAGAGAGAATGTGTATATTGTGTGTTTGTGTGTATGTATGTATCTGTGTGTATGTGTGCGTGTGTGTGTGTGTGTGTGTGTGTGTGTGTGTGTGTGTGACGTGGACGGAGGAACCAGGGAGGGGGAAAGGAGGAGGGGTAAAGTTCATTTTTCTCTCTAATACAAAGGTAGAGATTAGTAGGTGGACTGTCTTCTTCAGAATCACATTTTTTTTTTTTTCTTACTGGGGTTTTCATCGAACCTGTAGTAGAGTGGAATTCTTCAGAATCACATTTCTTTTTCTTTCTTTTTTTTTTTTTTTTTTTTTTTTTTTTTAATAGTGTTTTCATCGAACTTGTAGTAGAATGGAAATCAGTCGCACTGTGCCAGATGCTGTACCGGGGTCGGGGGGAGTGGGGGTGGGGGTGGGGGGGGGGATTCTTACAAGAAACTGAGAAAGTCCATCCAGAAAACAGACTGGTGGCCGTCCATCTCGAGACGTGTATGTTGAATGGTATGTCCATGTCCACGACCATTTCAAGGCCACGTAAGAATCGTACTTCCAATCACATACCAGTTTCTCCGTTTGGAAAACAATTCGACAGTACGAACTACTGCTTCAGTCATTTGCGGTCGAGTGGTCGTGGCGTTTCGTCAACAGTGTTGGATTTTATTGATAGTGCTGTTGATGGGGGTGGGGGGGGGGTGGGGGGCAAGAATAGCTCAGCTGATACAGCATCGGATTCGTAGGCTGCTCTTTTTTTCAACTCAACCCGTGTAGATAGCCCGTTGTGTAAATGAAAGCATGGATTATAAAGCGCTTAGAGCTCTGTAACCGAGGAAAAACGCTCTAACAATAATCATGATGATAATAACAATAATATTGTTTGTGTTTTTTCCCTCCTATAGAGATTCAATGCGAGAGGCTTTGAGTCGAACAGTTAGAACGTTCAGCTGCAGAGCTGACAGGTTGTGAGTTCGACCCACTGGTAGAGCCGGATTTTTACGGCTTGAAAGAAGCCTTTCCATCTACCCTGCTATTGTAGACGGACACCTGGTTTGTGACAAGGAAAATTAAGACGTCGGAAGGAGAGGGTTTGTCTCAGCCTTCCATAGCGCCTACCTTAGTTTCGTCAAGATGTCACTGCGTGCGGACTAGTGCATATATACGCTACACCACAACTGCTTAGTTTCAAGACCGAACTACGCACGATTTACATCTGATGGATAAAAGCATTGATGACTAAGGTGAGAGGTTAGTTTCAAAGCGAGGTGACTGAAGGCGGAAAAGGGTGCAGCACCCATCTTGCGCCGAACAGGAGAAGAGAAATGGTTGCTCGTCCTTCGTTTTCATTATCCTGAATGTTGTTGGTTTTGCCTGAAGAAGACCCAAGAGGTCAAAATGCACCGTGTTGTGTTCTGTAATCTATTTGTCTTTGTTTTGCGGAAGCAGTGACTTTTCTTTTCAAAATAAGATCAGAGGGTTTCAGGTGAGGGTGTCATGGATACGACTTAGGAGGTGTCTGACCTACGACTTTAAGAGGGTGTCATGACCTACGACTTAGGAGAGGGTATCATGACCTACGACGATTAGCAGGTGTCTGACCTACGACTTAGTAGAGGGTGTCATG
>JADBJO010001325.1:378858-398858 GCA_016801955.1 Conus betulinus | reverse complement strand
TGCAATGCATGAGGTGGTATTCTACAATTAGCGTTTAAACGGAAAAGTTTTCAAGTGCAGACTTGAAAGTAGCGTGGAAGGGGCTTGACCTAGCTGGGAAGGTAGTAAGTTCCAGAGTATTGCCACAGAAAGCGAGAATGCCTCAAACCCATGTTGCTTTCGGTTGTAAGAGGGTAATCGAAAAATTCGGTTTTCAGAGGAAGAACGGAAGGGACGGATAGGAAGATGCATTTCGTAGAGATCAGAATGATAGGCAGGCACTTCACATGTGAATATCTTACAGCATAGACATGCAGACTTACACTGAATCCTGTGGTCGGTTTTGAACCGGTGTAATTTCTTCAAGAGATAGGAAGTGTGATCTTGTTTTGGTGCTTCCATAGGTAAGACGAGTGGCTGAATGTTCAAGATGTTGTAGAGACTGGAACTAAGGCGGCGAGTGCACCCAGGAGCAGATCATTGCAACAATTCAATCCTGACAGGATGGTGGAAAACACCGTTTTCGTGGACTGTTCTGTAAGGAAAGGTCTGATGGAGCTGATGCGATGGAGGAGTTCAAGAAAGGATGCCTGCCAGATTTTGGTAATGTGGTGTTTCAGGGTGAGTTCAAAGTCGTGACAGAAGCCAATGCCACGAACATATAGCTCAGTTCAGTTTCATTTCATCAAGGAGGCGTCACTGCGTGTGGACAAGTCATACCCTACACTACGTCCGTTTAGTTTTGAGACCACGCTACGCATGATTTGAAGCTGATGGATAAAATGAATTAACAACAAAGATGAGACAATTGAAGAAGAGGGGTCTCGTGGTTAAGACAGCGGATGTCTGACCTACGCATTAGCCCAACGCGCTGGTCAGACCTTGAATACCCATAGCATAAATGAGATGTCAGCGGAGCCTAGGACTATGGACGGATGAAGACGGGGGTCTTTAGCTTGAGAGTTTTATAAACCGGATAGCCTCTGTTCTATCATCGTTTGATTTCAGCTTATTATTAGATACCCAATGTTTGATAACAGAGACGCGACCTTGAAGATTTTTGATGAGTGTATCATGGTTGTCTAGCGTGTCAGGATGTTCGAGCCGAGTGTCGTTGGCGAACATTTCATGATGGACAGAACGGTTGTTAATTACCTCAGTCAGGGGCGTCGTGTACATTATGAAAAGCACTGGACCTAGCACAGAACCCTAGGGAACACCAAATTCTGATGACATTAATTTTAGAAGTCCGTTCCTCGTTGCCAGGGCAGGGACGGGTACAGGACAAACAGTAAAGGACAGTAAAGAAGACAATGTAAGCAGAGTCAAAGAGGGGGAAGGAAGAGGAGGAAGTTGCTAACACAGAAATTCCAGATGGCAGGGGAGCTGTCTGTTGAAAAGAGCCCACGGGATCCCCATGGGAACATGAAGTAGTCGTCTGCTCCTGGATGTGAAATGAACCACTCTGATCGACGTTTAAACTCCAGAAAGTTTTCTCATCTTCGTACAGTGAAAGGTATCAGTCGCGCCGTAAGCTGAACTTGAATTGGTGCGGTAAGGCAGCATCAGCGGCGGGCCTTTCTGTACACACAATATGGTCAGTTAGAACGCTGAAAAAGGTTAATGAAGGCCAGTGTAGCAAGCCGTCATCCTATCATCATGTCCAGGGACAGCTGCCATCAGGAGAATAGAGATTTGATGGCATGCAATTAGCTCCCCACCGTGCTATGGGGAGCAGTAAAAACGGGTTGGGTTCAAAGTGTTGTGAGTTGTCAACCAACAGATTAATGGTGCTGTTTTTTCGGCCTTCGGCTGCAGTGACTTCAATATATATACATGTGTGTGTGTGTGTGTGTGTGTGTGTGTGTGTGTGTGTGTGTGTGTGCGCGCGCGCGCGCGCGTGCGGACTCGTGTAGTTATTCCAGTACACTATAATGTTATTAATGGGACATTCATAATTCTATGGTTAATTAATCTCATGAATCGCTTTCATCCTGTCACTGTGTGTGTGTGTGTGTGTGTGTGTGTGTGTGTGTGTGTGTGTGTGTGTGTGTGTGTGTGTGTTTACCTACGACAGCACGATTTTATGTAGACGTCGACCTATTTTGTGCCTGATGCAGGGCAGTCTTTTTTTTTTTTTTTCGTGCTATATTGCTCATATTTTAATACGGATGTCAGTTCAGCTTTCTGTACTCGTTTGCGTTGATTTATTGCTTGTCAATTGCAAACCTTTTTGGAGTGTACTGTGAGATTATCCTTTCATGTGCCGTAGCATACTTTGATGTTGACAAAGGTCAGTTTATCGTATTCACATAGACTGTCAGTTCATGTATGTTTGCTTTGGTTTGTTTAGGTTTGGGTTTTACTTGTAGTGCAATTCGCCATGTACCGTCAATTCCTGTTTCTACCTGTCGTAACATGTTTGGACGTGGAACATCAGTACACTCTTTTGCCATGTGTAGTGCACTTTGACATTGACCGTCAATCCACCATCTCTTTCTTTTTTTGTATATTCACTTTTTTTTTACCTTTTTTTTTCTTTCTTTTTTTTCTTTCTTTTTTTTTTTTTTTTTTTTTTTTTTTTTTTTTTTTGCCTGCTGCTTCACAGCTTAACACGGGCATCAGTTCATCTGAACGGTCGGGTACAGACTGCCTGCTTCACAGGCGCACTGTGTCGCATCCATCTTTTGGCATTTTCTCTCTACGATCAACTATTATGTTGACTAATGGCACAAAATTGCTTTGGGGGCGTCCCCCCATCTGTTCTGTGCAAACGGCTAAGTCACTGGCTCTGAATGCGAGCTCTGACCACCTTTGTAAGTTCCGAACATCATCTGATAAGAGAATGAGTTCTACCGAAGCGTCATTGACTTGTCAAATACTTTTGTCCATGTAACTCAGCCCGTTTCAGTGTATGGGATGGGTATCGTTATTTCCTGAAAAAAAAAACTGAAACTTGAAGTTTGAAACATACAACTGTGCACAGTGCAGTATGTTTCGTTGTTTGTTGTTGTTTGTTTGTTTGTTTGTTTTTTAATAAATTAAGCATATTGGTTAAGCAGACCTTCAAACGTGACTTCTGCTCCTGATGAATCGAACATCCGCGAACGATCCAGCTAGTAGTAACAGGAGGAGGAGAAGGAGGAGTGGAAGTAGTAGTAGTTTTGGGGGACTGGCTTATCAGCCTGGGCCTCTTCAACATTTTCACAAAAAGATCAATTTGATTGCTTTCGAATTCAATGTTGTTTGTGTGTGTGTGTGTGTGTGTGTGTGTGTGTGTGTGTGTGTGTGTGTGTGTGTGTGTGCAGCAGCGCAGCAGATGCCAGCTGAAATAAAAAAAAAAAAAAAAAAAAGCACAGGTCACAATGCATGAGATATGAGAAAAAAAAAGTGGATCTAGCAGCATTGTTTATGTACAACAACTTGGAGCTCCGTGGCAAATCAAACAAGATGCAAAGCATATAAACGTACTCCCTGTTTATCTTGAATACGCATGAGATATTCCATAAAGAGGAAAAACCGTTTTGGGCCCGTTATAGTCGTTAGTAACGGCTATTCTGATAAACATCGGCCATCATCTGTGACCCATAATGAACATACCTACAAATTTTCAGAAAGATCGGCCATGTACTTTCTCAGATTTTCCATAAAGAAGAAAACTCTTATGGGCCGTTATAGCCATTAGTAACGGCTAGAACAGTAAAATAACACATCGAGCATGATCCGTGACCCATAATGAACATACCTACAATTTTCAGAAAGATCGGCCAAGTACTTCCTAAGATATTCCGTAAAGAAGAAAAAACCGTTATGGGCCGTTAAAGCCGTTAGTAACGGCTATAACGGTAAAGTAGCACATCGGGCATCATCCGTGACCCATAACGAACATGCCTACAAATTTTCAGAAAGATTGGCCAAGTACTTTCTGAAATATTCCATAAAAAACGAACAACCGTTATAGCCGTTAGTAACGGCTATAACGGTAAAAATAGCACATTAGGCACGATCCGTGACCCATATTGAACATGCCTACAAATTTTCAGAAAGATCGGCCAAGTATTCCTAAGATATTCCATAAAGAAGAAAAAGCGTTATAGGCCGTTATAATCGTTAGCAGTGGCTATAACGGTGAAATAACACATCGGACATGATTCGTGACCCATAGTGAACATACCTACAAATTTTCAGAAAGATCCGCCAAGTACTTTCTGAAATATTCCATAAAAAAGAAAAAAACCGTTATGGCCGTTAGTAACGGCTATAACGGTAAAATAACACATCGGGCATGATCCGTAAACCCGTAACATAGAAAATAAGAACCGTTATGGGCCGTTGCAGCCGTTAGTAACGGCTATAACGGCAAAACAAAACATCGGGCATCATCCGTGACCCATAATGAACATACCTACAAAGTTTCAGAAAGATCGGCCAAGTACTTTCTCAGATATTCCATAAAAAAGAGAAAACATTATGGTCGTTATAGCCATTAGTAACGGCTATAACGGTAAACTAAAAACGTCGGGCATCATCCGTAACCCATAATGAACATACCTACAAATTTTTAGAAACATAGGCCAAGTACTTTCTGAGACATTCCATAAAAAAGAAAAACCATTATGGGCCGTTATAGCCGTTAGTAACGGCTGTGACGGGTAAACTAAAACGTCAGGTATTTATTCGTCGCCCATAATGAACATACCTACAAATTTTCAGAAATATCGGCCAAATACTTGCTGAGATATTCCATAAAGAAGAAAAACCATTATGGGCAGGTATAGCCGTTATAACGGTAAACTCACCATCGGGTATCTTCCTTGACCCATAATGAACATGCCTACAAATGTTCAGAAAGATCGACAAAGTGCTTTCAGAGATATTCCATAAACAAGAAAAAAACCGTTATGGGCCGTTATAGCCGTTTGTAACAAATATAGCGGTAAACTGAAACATCAGCCATCATCCGTAACCCGTAATGAACATACCTGCTAGTTTTCAGAAAGATATAGGCCATGTACTTTTTGAGATCTTCCATAAAGAAGAAAATCCGTTACAGACCGTTACAATCGTTAGTAACGGCTAAAACGGTAAACTAAAACATCGGACATCATCCGTGATCCTTAATGAACATAACTGCTAGTTTTCATAAAGATCGGCCAAGTACATTCTGAGATATTCCATGAAGAAGAAAACCGTTAGGCCGTTACAGCCGTTAGTAACGGCTATAACGGTAAACTAAAACATCGGGCATCATTCTTGACTCATAAGGAACATACCTACAAATTTTCAGAAAGATCGGTCCAAGCAGTTTTGTCTGGAGCGAGTGGAACACATTTTGATCACGGACGGACGGGCGGACGACACACACACACACACACACACACACACACACACACACACACACACACGCGCGCGCGCGCGCGCGCGCGCGCGCGCGCGTGCGCGCGCAGCAGCATTTCTTCGTTCCCATTCTAATGTACTCCCTGTTCTATAAGAACTGGGAGTACAAAAACGTTAGTAACAGATGATGCCCGATGTGTTATTTACCGTTATAGCAGTTAGTAACGGCTATAACGGTAAAAAATAACACATTGGGCATGATCCGTGACCCATAATGGACGTGCCTACAAATTTTCAGAAAGATCGACCAAGTATTTTATGAGATATTCCATAAAACAGAAAAACATTATGGGTCGTTATAGCCGTTAGTAATGGCTATAACGGTAAAATAACAAATCGGGCATGTTCCGTGACCTATAATGATCATGCCTACAAATTTTCAGAGAGATTGACCAAGTACTTTCTTAGATATTCCATAAAGAAGGAAAATCGTTATACGCCGTTATGGTCGTTAGTTATGGTTATAACGGCAAAATAAACATATCGGGCATCATCTGTGACCCATAATGAACATACCTACAAATTTTCAGAAAGATCGGCCTAGTAGTTTTGTCTGGAGCGAGTAGAACACATTTTGACCACGGACGGACGGACGGACACACACACACACACACACACACACACACACACACACACACACACACACACACTGGAAGTACAGATAACAACCATTCCTGATATCACACACTTCTGGTCATTCTTTTTTACACCCATTGATAGCAAATCCTTCATTGTTCAGCTTGCTAGATATGAAGACCACTAATCTGATAATCGGGTGTCTGCCTAGTTCCATCAGTAATAAAGAAAAGAGGATATCATCATTAAACTGGATGGGAAATCACTGGACGTTGATGAAACGGGATCGTGATGACACGGGTGGTTTGACGCGCTGCTCCACCGAGCGTTGCCTTATTGATGGTGAATATTCCTCTCCTTCCCTTCCTCCAATCCCTTACCAACACCAGTGGATCCTGGTCCTGTTCAAGCAAGATTTTACCACAGAGAGCTTCTAAACCGTCTCAATGAGCACGATTTTTACAAGGGCGTGTTTCTGCAAATTGCGACAGTGACAGTGTCTACCTAGAGTGCAACAGCCCTGGGCATAAGAGAGATTCTTCTCTCTGTTTAGATTTCCACAGTGCACCTTTTGAACCTGTCGGTTTACCTTTCTCCCAAAGATGTCCAGAACACACCCTCCAGTTCTGTTATCATGCCCCCCCCCCCCTCCCCCCCCCCCCCCCCCCCCCCGGCCCTCATTCCAATCCTTACTCCCTCCCAGATCGCCCTAAATTTTTCTAAAGAACACATTTCCAGCCCCGGCACTGCCCCCTGCCCAAATCATTCCGCATGAGTGGCTGTAGAACACGTCAGAAGACCTTACACAGAAATTATTAAGGGAGAGTTTTGATTTATTAGATATGTCTGTACATTCATTTGAATTTTACTTTAAAAAGTTAAAGAAGAAGAAAAGCCATGTGGCAAAGAAACACTGGTATGAAACATTCTGATATTAGATGGAAATCCAAACAAAATAGTCGAATGATATGCTCATGACTGTAAAACCTTGTGCGCTTTTGGCCAGATGAATACACATAGCCCCACTTCACAGTGGACTGTTGCCACTTTCAGCACAGGTGAAGACACATCTGGACCTGTAAACTAGACAGTCGCCACTTTCAATACAGATGAAGACACAATCTGGTCTTGTACACAGGACAGTCGCCAGTTTCAGCACTGGTGAAGACACATCTGGACCTGTAAACTGGACAGTCGCCACTTTCAGCCCAGGTGAAGACACATCTAGACTTGTACTGGACATTCGACAGTCGTGAAGACACATCTGGACGTAACACTGGAAGAGTTTGCACAATATTTTCCCAACTAAATGTTCTACTTCATAAAATGGGTGTTAGAAAAATTCCATGTTATGTTCATATTGCCACGAAATGTTCATACTCAGAAACAAATGTTTACTGACTTCATTTTAGAGAGAGAGAGAGAGAGAGAGAGAGAGAGAGAGAGAGAGAGAGAGAGATCAGGCAGTTAGATCATTAGTCCTACCTTGTTATTCTTCGGACCGCTTCAATATTTACTTGATTGGTTGATTGGTACTAGAGCTGTCATCATTTTTCCTTTCACCTCTCTTTGGAATGCCCTTGGGCGCGGTACCGATACTCCACCTTTCCTTCCCTCCCCCATTTTCCATCGTTTTGTCCCATCGGGCGTATGAAAGAACAACAGCTGTTTTCTTTGATCTGCCAATATAAAAATGCTTCGGCAATATCCCCACCCCACCCCCCACCCTCCGTAAGGTAAGGTAATCACGTGACAGAAAGATCAACGAAAGATTCAAAAAGCTTCTTTCTGTTAATAGACTGTCATTTATTATGGGGGTAAATGTGGGTTATGCCAATGATCACACACACACACACGAGCGCGCACCCTCCTACGTACGCGCGCGCACGCTTACACACATATACACACACGCGCGCTCGCGCTCTCTTTCACTGGATTGTTAGCACACATATGTACACACGCACACGCTCTCACACATTTGCACGCATATGATTGAGCGATGTTTTTCATGGACTTCACGCATGTCACACAACGAGGTGAAGGAAGGAAAAGCTGGGATACTGGGAACTTGAACGCAACTAACTAAATCAGACACCCTGACAAACATAATCACAGAGCACGGGGTGAACGACACGTAAAGATGTTTTTCCTGCTGTAGAAAAACAGACGGAGGAGGTGTGTCAGTGTAAAGATTCAGAAGGTGGGTTTTGGTTATGTGTTTGCTTAAGCTTTTCCATCCCCCCCCCCCCCCCCCCCCCCCCCCCCCCCCCCCCACACACACACACTTCATAATTTTTTTTTTCCCTGCGTACTTCGCAAAGCGTACGTTATTTTTTTTTTAAAAAAAATGAGTAAAATTGAACATGGTTAAAAAAAAAAAAAAAAGCAGCAGCAACAAAAATGGAAAAGAATAGCAAGAACGGCAGCAGTAAACGACCACAGCACAACCCAGTAGGCTACTAGCAGTTCGTATTCCAACGAGAGCCACCAGAGACTTGAACGCGCTGTCCCAGCAAGTCATTGAAATAAAAACACAGGCACCTTTGTGTCAAGGGCCCTCAGATGTCAATCAGTGGATTTTTGTACTAAGCGCTTCGGATCCTCCGTAAAACAGTGACAGAATAATCGACATGAAGAGTGCAGTCACTCGACAGTAAGCAGAAGAAGAAGACGAAGAAGAAGGAAAAGGGATGAAGAGGAGGAGGTGAAGGAGTAGGGAGCAGAGACTTACACCTTTGAAAAAAAAAAAAAAAAAAAAAAAAGGAGATGGGGTGTACCAGCCCAGAATTTCGTTTCCTTTTAGGTCTTTCCCTGGCAACAAACATTCCATTAAAGAAAAAAAAAAGATTCCGATCGGCCAACTCATAGCCAAACCTGCTGAGTTTGATCTGGGTTCAAATGGAAAAGACTGGAACTCCATAGTCGAGTTTGATCCACTTAAAAGTTGAAACGATAAAAGAAAAGAAAAAAAAAAAAGCAGAGATAGAAAGAGAGAAAAATACCATTAAACTGACAGTCATACTTCAGTGTTATATTACTAACTACAGTTCTGCGTAACTGCATCTAAGAATGCCTCCAGTGTTAAATTTCCCGTGAAAATAAAATGTGGACTTCGGGCGTAAATTAATGGATATAGGATTAGTGTCATTTTTCATTGGTTTGTGAGACTCGACATTGTGGACATCTGGCACAGGGACATTGCTTGTTTGTTTTTTTTCATCATGTCCGGAGGACCAGAACAACTACAATAATTTCATGTTTTACTACCCATCCCACCCCAACCCCACCCACTTCCTCCATCCTGTTTTCGCCCCCTTGATTTCTCTTCACTCTCTTGTTCCCCTTCTCTCACTTCTCTCTCTCTCTCTCTCTCTCTCTCTCTCTCTCTCTCTCTCTCTCTCTCTCTCTCTCTCTCTCTCTCTCTCTCTCTCAAAGTTAACATGACTGGAAGTCAAAAAAAAAAAAGAAAAGAAAAAAAAAAAAAAAACAAACAAAAAAAAAGAAAGAAAGAAAGAAAAGAAAGAAAGAAAGAAACAGGACATACTTTTAAATTGAATAGAGTAAGATACTTCTGTTTCAGCAGGACAAGAAATTGCCGTGTTTCAGTAGGACGAAGCTGTAGACAGACCTGCATAGGCAGCAGGAGCGAAGATTTATGTACGAACGTATGTATGTATGTATATTACTCTCAGAAGACCTGCAGCTGTGCAGCTCTCTCTAGAATTTGTTCATCCTGACATTAGCTCCCTCTTTTCTAATACCTGCGATGTGCATGAGTCTCGCCCGTGAGACTGCTCTACAAAAGGCACATGCCTTTTTTTTTTTCTTGCGGCGCGCGCGCGTGTGTGTGTGTGTGTGTTGCTTGCTTCTCCGCGAAGTTGCCTGCTGCCAGTCTGCAAATAGACACGCAATGACGTGTTTGCAGAGCTGCAGGTTAGGGCAGAGGCCACTGATCATGTTGCAGTGCACACCACAGAAGGTCCGCCCGGTGCAAGTGTACCTAAGTGACGACAGGTTATGCCGACAGCTTTGTCTGAAGTCAAGGTGTCGTCGTACCCCACGTCTCCGCGGATCACATGTCTGTTTCCTGTCTCTCTGTTCCTCCTGTCTGTATGTTTCCTGTCTTCATGTGTTTTCCATGTGTATATGCTTCCTGTCTCTATTTGTCCTCCTTGTGTATGTTTCCTATCTTTATGTCCTCCATGTCTACGTTTCCTGTCTCTCTGTGTCCTCCGTGTGTACGTTTCCTGTGTATGTTGCCTGTTTCAATGTGTCCTCCATGTGTATGTTTCCTGTCTGTGTCCTCAAAGTATATAATTATGTTTCATTTCTCTATGTGTCCTCCATATGTATGTTTCCTCTCTCTGTGTCATCCGTGTGTAAGTTTCCTGTCTGTATGTATCCTCCATTTACACGTTTCCTGTCCGGTGTCCTTCATGTGTGTATGTTTCCTGTCTATGTGTCCCCTGGTTGTATGTTTCCTGCCTCTATGTGTCCTCCTTGTATATGTTTCCTGTCTGTGCGTTTTCCATGTGTATGTGCTTACTGTCTGTGTCCTCCATGTGTATGTTTTTTTCTGTCTCATTGTGTTCTCCATGTGTATATATTTCCTGTCTTTGTGTCCTCGATGTGTATATATTTCCTGTCTCTATGTGTCCTTCATGTGTATATATTTCCTGCCTCTATGTATCTTCCATGTGTACATATTTCCTGTCTGTATGTGTCCTCCATGTGTATATTTCCTGCCTCTGTGTGTCCTTGTGTATGTTTTCTCTGTCTATGTGTCCACCATGTATATATGTTTCCTGTCTCCTGTGTCCTCCATGTGAATGTTTCCTGCCTCTATGTGTCCTCCATGTGTATGTTTCCTGCCTCTATGTGTCCTCCGTGTGTAGGTGTCCTGTCTCTGTGTCCACCATGTGTATATGTTTTCCTGTTTCTGTGTGTCCTCCGTGTGTATGTCTCCTATCTATCTATGTGTCCACCATGTGTATATGTTTTCCTGCTATGTGTCCTCCGTGTGTATGTTTCCTGTCTATGTGTCCACCATGTGGATATGTTTATGTCTCTATGTGTCCTCCGTGTGTATGTTTCCTGCCTCTCTGTGTGTCCTCCGTATGTATGTATGTTTCCTGCCTCTGTGTCCTCCACATGTATATCTGTTTCTTGTCTATGTATCTTCCATGTGTGTATGTTTCTTTTCTCTGTGTGTCCTTCATGTGTGTATGTTTGTCTCTATGTGTCCTCCATGTGTGTATGTCTGTATGTGTCCTCCATGTGTGTATGTGTGTATGTTTGTGTCCATGTGTGTATGTGTGTCTCTATGTGTCCTCCATGTGTGTATGTCTGTATTTGTCCTCCATATGTGTGTGTTTGTCTCTGTGTGTGTGTCCTCTGTGTGTATGTTTGTGTCCCTCCATGTGTGTATGTTTGTCTCTGTGTCCTCCATGTTTGTAAGTGTGTGTCTCTGTGTCCTCTATGTGTATATGTTCCCTGTCTCTATGTGTCCTCCATGTGTATATGTTTCCTGTCTATTTGTCCTCCGTGTGTGTATGTTTGTCTCTCTGTGTCTCCTCCATGTGTATATTTGCTATATGTGTCCTCCTTGAGTATATGTCTGTCTCTGTGTGTCCTCCATGTGTATGGGTTTGTCTCTATGTGCCCTCTGTATATGTTTCTTGTCTTTTATGCGTCCCTAGTGTATGGTTCCTATTTCTTTGGGTCCTTCGTGTGTTTTTTTCCGACCTGTGTGTGTGTGTGTGTGTGTGTGTGTGTGTGTGTGTGTGTGTGTGTGTGTGTTCCCCGTGTGTTTCTGTTTCCTGTTTTAGTGTCTTCCCTGTGTGTTTGTGGTTCCTCTTTCCAAGAGTCCCCGTGTCTATGTCTCCTGTCTCTAAGCGTCCCCCATGGGTTACCTGTCTCCAAGCGTCATCCATGTGGTTCCTGTCTCCAAGCGTCTTCCGTGTGTTTCCTGTCTCCAAGCGTCCTCCATGTGTTTCCTGTCTCCAAGTGTCCTGCGTGTGTTTCCTGTTTCCAAGCATCTCCAAGCGTCTCTCTGTTTCCTGTCTCCAAGCGTCCTCTGTGTCCTGTCTCCAAGCGTCTTCCATGTGGTTCTTGTCTCCATGTGTGTTTCCTGTCTCCAAGCGTCCACCACGTGTTTCCTGTCTCCAAGCGTCCTCCGTGTGTGTTCCTGTCTCCAAGCGTCCTCCGTGTGTTTCCTGTCTCCAAGCGTCCTCCGTGTGTTCCTGTCTCCAAGCGTCCTCCGTGTGTTTCCTGTCTCCAAGCGTCCTCCATGTGTTTCCTGTCTCCAAGCGTTCTCCATGTGTTTCCTGTCGTAAAGCGTCCCTCCCTTTTCTGTCCAGAGCGTCCCTCCATGTGTTCTCTGTCTCCAAGCGTCCTCCATCTCTCCTCTCTCTCTCTCTCTCTCTCTGTGTTTCCTCCAAGCTCCAAGCGTCTCTCACATGTGCTGTCTCCAATTCTCTGTTTCCGTCTGTCCCACCTGTCTGTGTGTTTTCTGCACGTCTTTCGCCTATGTGTCTCCGCTATACTGTATGTATCCACTGTGTTTCTTCTCCAAGTGTCCTCCATGTGTTTCTGTATCCAGTTTTGGTCTCTATGCGTCCTTCGTTCCTGTGTTCCGCGTTTCCATATGTCCTATCTCCAAGCGTGTATGTCTACCGTCTCTCCAAGCGTCTCTCCTGTGCGTCCTGTCTGTCCCTTCGTGTTTCCCCTGTATTCCCAGCGTCTCCATGTGTCCTGTCCATCTTTCTACTGTGTCTCGTATTCTCTCTGTGTGTGTGTCCCTCTTCTCCGTGTGTTACCGAACTCACTTTACTTCCCGCCCTCTCTGTCTCCCTTTCTGCACCCTTCCCCTATCTCATCCGCTATTGCCGTCGCCACTGCTTCTCCGTGTGTGTTCCTGTCTCTATGCGTATCCCCCTGTCTTCCGCATAGGTGCCCCTGTCTCTCTGTGTCCTGAGTACGTCCATGTGTTACCGGTTGCTAGGTATTCCCAGCCTCTCTGTGTCCACCATCTTTTATGTCTCCCGTATCTATTTGTGTGTCCCCCATGTTACCGAACTCACCCCTCGCCCCCTTTCTACTATGCGTCCGTAGTGTGTTCCCCCCCCTAACACCTCCCCCCTTGTCCCCCCCCCCCCCCCATCGTCGCTATGCGTCCGTACTGTTCCTGTCTCTAAGTATCCCCCGTCTCGGCATAGGTGCCCCTGTCTCTCTGTGTCCCGGTCTCCATGTGTTACCGGTTGCTAGGTATTCGCCGTTTGTACACAACACACACCCGTCCTCTTTGTGACCCCCCCCCCCCCCCCCTACACACACACACACACACACACGCACACACATCTCCCTGTTCTTACTGAACTGATGTCATGTTGGACATGCACGGACACACCTGGCAAACGGCTGAAGCGGTTCCATGTCTGGGCGGCTTATTGTGGTGCTGTCGACTTTCTTCTCACGCGGACTGTCGTGTAGCGCGATGCCAAGCTGTGCGTGCACGACACCTTGGTTCATGCTCACAACTGGCGCAATGCACTGGGCAAGGCGATTTCCACTGAACGATCGTATGCAGTGGCTTAGGGTGAGGACTGGGTGTGTTAAAAAAAACCACACCAGTGCCCTGTCTATTATCCTAACAAATTCAGAATTTTGCCTTGTCATGATCCTCTCACCCAGTCCCTCCATTTTGCCTCTCCACCTTCTGCCCGCTCGCTCTGTCTCTGTCTGTCTGTCTGTCTCTATCTGTCTGTCTGTCTGTCTGTCTGTCTGTCTCTCTCTCTCTCTCTCTCTCTCTCTCTCTCTCTCTCTCTCTCTCTCTCTCTCTCTCTCTCTTTGCCTGTTCCTCCCTCTCTCTCTCTCACGCAAGTAGTCGAAAGCGGCCGTCGGTCCAATACTCAAAAAGGATTTACATCTTTTATACAGCACGGTGTTTCTTTATGAAGTACTATAAGCAAATGGTTTATACTTTTTTTTAACACCAGGCTGTTCTTATGATTAGATTATCACGATAAGTTAACTGGAAATCAGTTTTTTTTTTTTTTTTTCATTTTTTTAAATAAAAGTCGTTTCAAGCTGCCTAGAAGCACACTTTGTATACTACAAGCTCAGAAGCACACAAGTTCACAGAGGTCAGAGAGGTCAGAAACCTGTGCGTTTGTAGATTTTAAGAATTTTCGACGTCGACTCGATTCAACATCGAAAGGCAGTTGAGGTTACTTGACAAACCAGAATTAGTGGAACGTTCCTTAAAACGATAACGTCTGTTCACAACGCATTTCCGTCCAATGTTGAGTTACTTCCGGATTTTTTTTCTCCAAGAAGTGTTGGAGAGAGATGTGTTATTAATTCATACCCAAAGTTGTTTCTTTCGCGGAAGAGTATGCGAAGAAACCACAGCAGCGATTCTGATTATCATGATATTTAACTGTTTCCAAACCTTATTGCATTATTCATCTTAGCTGAGGCAGACTCATACTGGGACTTTCGATAAGGGTCGCAAATAAACACATGTCAACCGAGATAAGACTGATTCTGTCAGGGACCGCAGTGTATACTGTAGACGTGTGTGTGTGTGCTGGTGGGTGTGCATCAGTGTGGCGATGCAGGTGTTAAAATGGAGAGTCCACAGATATGAGTGTGCGTGCGTTGGTTTGTGTATGTATTGTTGTTGTGTTGTTGCTGCTGCTGTTCTATTATTTTTTTTTCTTTGTTTTGCTCACACAAGCCCACAGATGACACACACACACATATACATACAAATCTGCAAATCTGTGCGCGCGCGCGCGCACACACACACACACACACACACACACACACACACACACACACACACACACACACACACACACACACACGTACATACACACACGTACATACACACACACACACAGAGATATATGCACACGCGCACCGCATGTACTGGCACACACGCATGGTCCCGTGCCCACACACACATGGACACATATGCATACACTGGTGTACACTCACCACACACGTACAAAGATAATGTTGGCACAGTCAGTGTTAGGTAGGTATCCAAGGTCTGACCAGCGCGTTGGGCTAATGCGTAGGATAGGCATCTGCTAAGTCGTAGCCATGAGACCCTCTTCTTACATTAGTCATTAATTCGTTTATCCATCAGCTTTAAATCATGCGCAGTGCGGTCTCAAAACTTAGCAGATATGGTGTCACGGTATATGGACTAGTCCGCACTCAGTGACACCTTGATGAAACTGAAACGGCAACTATTCATCTTACCCTTTGCAGATGGTGCTGTGTTCTGTCGACACCTGCCCACAAAACCAGCTAACAGTGTGGAGATGCATGTCGCTATTGCTACTACAACTGTTACTATGATGATGATGATGATGATGATGATGATGAATACTTATACAGTGCCTATCCACAGCTAGAGACCAAGCTCTACGCGCTTTACAGTCTATACTCGTTTACACCACGGGCTGCCTACCTGGGTAGTGCTGACTGAAGAGCTGCCAACTGGCGCTTCATTCAGTCGTTTCCCGTGTCATCCAGTCAATATCGTTCAATATTGTTCAGCCAGTTTCCTTACTTCCTTCATTCTTTCCATTTCTCACGCAGGGTGCATGCTATGTGTAACGTGTCATCCGTACCAACGGCCGAACTGGCCTTCTCTTCCGAAAGTTGGTGATGGGATTTTACGTGTACGCAAGATGTTATGCGTGCGTTCACACACGGAACCTCGGTTTATAGTCTCATTCGAAAGACTGTGTAGGAAAAGGAGTCAGAACCAATGTTAACTCCGAAGGAAAAATCACCTGTACCGAAACGGCCCAGCGGAGATGCGAACCCTCAACCCCATGATCACCAAGATTACGAGTCCGGCGCTCTTCCACTGTAACATTCCGGCCCCCGCCCCATGTTTATATGTCAAACAAGGAAGAATGGCACTGTGGTGGAATCTAACTACAGACAATCATATTCTTGGATACATATTCACACCCGTGTTTAGCTTCAGAGAAAGAACAGACCACACAGTATTTAAAGCAGAGAAAGAACAGACCACAGTATTTAAAGTGGGGAAAGAACAGACCACACAGCATTTAAAGCAGAGAAAGAACAGACCACACAGTATTTAAAGTAGAGAAAGAAGAACAGACAACACAGCATTTAAAGCAGAGAAAGAATAGACCACACAGTATTTAAAGTAGAGAAAGAACAGACAATACAGCATTTAAAGCAGAGAAAGAACAGACCACACATTTTTAAAGCAGAGAGAGGAGAGACCGCACAGTATCTAAAGCAGAGAAAGAGCAGACCACACAGTATCTAAAGCAGCAGAGTATTTACACAGTATCTAAAGCAGAAGAAGAGACCACACAGTATTTAAAGCAGAGAAAGAAGAGACCACACAGTATTTAAAGCAGAGAAAGAACAGATCACACAGTATCTAAAGCAGAGAAAGAACAGATCACACAGTATCTAAAGCAGAGAAAGAACAGACCACACAGTATTTAAAGAGAGAAAGAAGAGATCACACAGTATTTAAAGCAGAGAAAGAACAGACCACACAGTAATAAATCAGAGAAAGAACAGACCACACAGTATCTAAAGCAGAGAAAGAACAGACCACACAGTATTTAAAGCAGAGAAAGAAGAGACCGCACAGTATTTAAAGCAGAGAAAGAAACAGACCACACAGTATCTAAAGCAGAGAAAGAATAGACTGCACAGTATAGTAATTAAAGCAGAGAAGCCAACGATGTGTTGGTGTGAAGCCTGTACCGCAGGGAATCATCCGAGCATCGGCCGTCGGAGCGGTCGCCAGTGAAAATGACCGGAATGTTTTCAGCCTGATCGGTGCCCGAGCTACCGAATGTTAGCATAGTGGGACATAGCAGTCAGATGGTTCCGACATAGTGGGACACAGCAGTCAGTTCCGACATAGTGGGACATAGCAGTCAGATGGTTCCGACATAGTGGGACACAGCAGTCAGTTCCGACATCGTGGAACATAGCAGTCAGTTCCTACATAGTGGGACACAGCAGTCAGATGGTTCCGACATAGTGGGACACACAGCAGTTCCGACATAGTGGGACACAGCAGTCAGTTCCGACAGTGGGACACAGCAGTCAGTTCCGACATAGTGGGACAAAGTTAGATAGTTCGACATAGTGGGACATGGCAGTCAGATGGTTCCGACATAGTGGGACACAGCAGTCAGTTCTTACATAGTGGAACACAGCAGTCAGTTCCGACATAGTGGGACATAGCAGTCAGTTCCGACATACCGGGACACAGCAGTCAGTTCCGACATAGTGGGACACAGCAGTCAGTTCCGACATAGTGGGACACAGCAGTCAGTTCCGACATAGTGGGACACAGCAGTCAGTTCCGACATAGTGGGACACAGCAGTCAGTTCTTACGTAGTGGGACACAGCAGTCAGTTCGGACTTAGTGGCACACAGCAGTCAGATGTTTCCAAAATAGTGGGATACAACAGTCAGATGGTTCCGACATAGTGGGACACAGCAGTCAGATGGTTCGACATAGTGGGACACAGCAGTCAGTTCGGACTTAGTGGGACACAACAGTCAGTTCGGACTTAGTGGGACACAGCAGTCAGATGTTCCAACGTAGTGGGACACAACAGTCAGATGTTTCCGACATAGTGGGACACAGCAGTCAGATGTGTCCGACATAGTGGGACACAGCAGTCAGATGGTTCCGACATAGTGGGACACAGCAGTCAGATGTGTCCGACATAGTGGGACACAGCAGTCAGATGGTTCCGAACGAACTGCATGCAGGTGTCTGCGTTGATGGCCGTACAGCGGTGACATGACATCAATCCGGCATGTGTGCCGTTCTACTGCTCATTGACAAGTGTTTGTTTCGGCACAGTCAGAGGGCTTCATGTTGCAGAAAACTGGTCCTTTCCAAACCAAAGTCAGACGTGTTCCACCTCATTCTTTTTTTTCTATTTTGTTCCTGAAAAAAGATCAACATTATTTCATCTGATCTGAGATTTTACGGAGGAAAAATTTTTAAACGAAACTCCGTCGCTTTTTTTTTTTTTTTTTCTCAGAAAATCTGTTTTAATGAATTATGCGTGTATTTCTTCAAGTCTATTGTATTTCTTTTTAGTCTATTTTTAGCGCTGATTTCAAGAGGTCAAAGCCCCGATGTAGTACATTGCGATCGGCTGGGATATAAGCAACATCTCTCTCTCTCTCTCTCTCTCTCTCTCTCTCTCTCTCTCTCTCTCTCTTCTCTCTCACACACCTTCACACACACACACACACACACACACACACACACACACACACACACACACACACACACACACACACATCCTAGGGTTGCGGGTTCGAACCCTTGCCTTTCAAATTAACCTTGTTAATGTCATCATCAACTGAAAACACTTTAAAACAGTTAGCTGTATATTTATACAATGCATTCAAGAGGCGAAGTATGTATATAACATAGCGAAGTATGTATATAATTTAAAGAATACTAATGTCAATTTGCAACATGCATCACAGTGTATATTCCCATTCTAAGGGGCTTTGGTCTTTGTGAATAAAACATTTGAGTCCTGAGTCTCTCTCTCTCTCTCTCTCTCTCTCTCTCTCTCTCTCTCTCTCTCTCTCTCTCTCTCTCTCTCTCTCTCTCTCTCTCTTTTTTTTTTTAATTATACGCTACTGCTCATAGATTTTGGCACTGGGCCGTTATGAATCACGTAAAAGCAAGGGAAGCGCTTCTGAAACAGGATTTTTGCTTCTGTCTGGTTACACACAAAAAATGGATACCATCTGTGCACAACAACTAAATGTACATAATCACTTCATATTAACTGATCAGTTAAGCCGTTATATAAAGTTCCTGTACGTTTCAGATTACCTAAGATATCACAATATGTCAATCTCCCAACAGCTGTTTCAATTTATTTCATCTGTCTAACTTGTCAACAACATTCCACGTTGCATTGCTTTTTTTTTGTTTTGTTTTTAATTTTTTTTTTTTGTTGTTTTTTTTTTTCCAAATGAGAGTACCTGAGTAGTCGTGTGCGCGCGCGCGCGCGCACACACACACACACACACACACACACACACACACACACACACACACACACACGCGCGCGCGCGCGCACGCACCCACACACACACATACACAGACATATACGTACACGCGCACGCACACACACACACACTCTCTCTCTCTCTCTCTCTCTCTCTCTCTCTCTCTCTCTCTCTCATACACACACACACACACACACACACACACACACACACACACACACACACACACACACACACACACTGGTACGCACGCATATGCATACGCGCACGCGCGCGCGCGCACGCATACACACGATCTCTTTTCCTAAGATTTCTAACAACTTGCCCTATAGATCTGCAAAATGTAAGATTGTTTATAATTGAATTGCCAGTTCGGAAATAAAGTGTTTTTCGATGTAGATCAGTTATGTCTGTTATGCACCAATAAACCACGCCATTTTTTTCTTTTAAATGGAAAGTGCATCAGTGATCGAAAAACAACAAAACGCAGTGTCCGATACAGTGTCCTATAGACCTCCAAAATGTCCTGCTGATTTTTCTTAAGCAATGACAGATGTCCTTGGCTTTCGCAACGAAACATTGAGAATGTAAAGTGGATTTGTTGTTGTTGTTGTTGTTTAATTTTGTTTCTAAAGTGCAGTCAGTGTCTTGTATGCATCCTTGATGTGGGTTGGCCCTAAAGCATCTCCTCTGATTTTAACGAATTAAGACGACCATCTTGTGGCATGAACAAAATAACTTCAAATCAAAATTCAAAGATGATCGTGCTTGTGGCATGAACAAAATAACTTCAAATCAAAATTCAAAGATGATCGTGTATGGCGAATTAACAAGGTATTCACTTTCAAAGTACCAATACACATTGTATTAGGGTCTGCTTCAGATAATGAGGCCACTGATAATCAGTTGGAAGAGCGCTGAACTGGTAACCCTGATGATCCTAGGGTTGCGGGTTCGAATCTCCGCCGGG